>JARJDQ010012334.1:0-11581 GCA_030264215.1 Geostiba sp. GC000077 | reverse complement strand
TCTTCAGAAATACTGATTTGATTTGGGAATTAAATGAGCTTCCAATAACTTCCTCAAAAACAAACTCTCATGCGCTCAACATTACAGCTCTCGTTCTTATCGACATTATTGAAATGGGTTGTATTGTAGATATTTGCTATTGGATACTACATACAATAGATAGCAGTTACAATAGAATTGCAATCTCCACTCTCCACCAAACGAAGCAACGTATTTTTTTACAGGTTTCAGCGTGTAGTACGACATTGGGACATTGTCGTTCGGAAAGTTTGAACTCAACTTTGCTTTGTATCGCGGCATGATGTTTGCCGTCTTCGAGCCGGCGATAGACATCGCATAAAAGCAGACGTTTCAATTTCGCCAATGATGTTTATGGGCATTGGTGTTCGGTGTGACTTTCATGCATTTGAATCGATTGCAAATACAATAATAACAAAAATAAAATTAAAATAAAAAATTATACAGGGTGATTTGGTTATAGTGGAATTCGTCCTAAGGTTTTTCAGATGATAGTAAAAGTAGACATGAAAAGAAGAAGAAATTTGGCAACACCGCTTTTATGCAACTTGTAAGTACTTGATAAAAATAAAAATAAAAAAAAGTTAACACAGGGTGTTTAGAGTTTATCCTTCTAGAGAATGATAGTATACTTGAAAAGAAGTAGAAAACCCCAAATTTATCTTAGTAAAAGTCGTGTCATTGAAAAGATCTTAATCTTTCAAAATTAAATAAAATTAAATAAAAATTATTATCTATCGCAAATGAGAGGGATTTTATGAAAATATTTTTTGGATTAAATACTTCTTTTGAAGTGTACTGTCTTCCCTTAAAAGTTTATACACTAAATCGTAAATTATTTTTTAAATTTTTAAAATTTTGAAAAATCTTCTTTTGAACTTTGAGGTATAGGTACTATTATTCCCTGGATAAACTCATGACCTCAAACACCTTGTATAACAAAGTTGGCGGTGAAGAAAAATTCTTATTCCTAGTTGAAGATGAAGTTGATTGAATTACTACCGAATTATTGGTGTAATCGAGTTTTTGAGTAATTTGATATTCGGAGTCAATCGATGTTCTCCAAAGAATACTAATATAAAGTCGGTTGGATGATATTGGATTCTGTGGTGATTTTCATGTACGTATTATTGGGTTTATTATTCACATCCACGTTTCCTGCGCTCATTTCTTCCTGCTCGGTGGGGATTTTTAGCATTCAGCAGCCGCTCGGCATTCAATGCGAGCAGGGCAATCTGCGCGCCAATCGGAATTCGAATGCAGTTGGCATTGGCATTGGCATGCTCAATCCGGAGGGTAGTTTTCGTTTTCATATTGATACGTTTTGAATAATATGCTTTTTGAACACCCACGGCGAGTTCAACTGCTAGTGACATTTTCATCATAAAAAAAATTACATACATAACATATGACACTATAAGAGAACAGAATTTAGTTCTTTTACAAATAACGGTTTTGGAAAAAAATATTTCGGGTACGTGCTCAAACCCGAGATTCACAACCCCTCCAACGCTCCAACTTGGAGAGCTACACTCCAGGAAGGGCTAGGAAGGACGAAATGATGGCAGCGTAGCGTGGAGTGGGCACAATCAGCGGAGAGGAAGTAATTTTATTTGGTTTTTATTCAAAAGTTTAATCCATCCGCAAATATTACGGACCATAAAACGCCCCGATTCTACACGCGCCCCTTACACCAAATCTGAATTCTGCAAATGCGCCTCATTCTCAGATGCTAAATAAGTTAATACCTTCTACTGCTTCTACATAGTATTACCTCTTTCATATTAAAGGAACACACAACCAATAACCTTAGATTTTTTACACATTGAGCAATATTTCTAATTCAATACAGACACTATTTAGCTATTTAGCAAACATACAACAAGCATACCAAGCCATCCATCTAAGGTCTAAGGTAACCTTGTATGTGAATGTTGTGTTGCCTAGCATGATGGTAATTCCCAAACTATTTTAGTAAAGGCGTGTGGACATTTTTAATGTCGAATCTTTATGTCATATTTACTAAATGTATGTTGTTGACTAAGATTCAACACTATTGACCGTTCATATTTGCTGCTTGGGAATGATGTGATAAATGCAAAGTGTGAAACTTGAAGAGTGAAAGCACAAAACTAAATCAAAACGAAACATCGCTTTTGGAATTGAACAAACTCACTTCCAATGTTTATCATTTTTAAAAATCGACTAACGACACTGCAATTGCAATGAACTCGTTTTTATTCATTGTTTAATGTCACGTTCTAAATATTTCAGAATGCAGGTAAATAGCGCACAAAGAGAATAGACAAACACAGAAATAATAGTTAATTATATAATTGCGTAATTTAGTCTCGAATAAGCACACGCCCTGATGTTTTGGTGTTCCGTTTTACTTATTCATATGCTATTTACATATTTATCGCATTAGTCAATAGCGTATATAGAGTAGGTATATATAATTATTGATCGTTTCGGCCATCTGCAATTTGTGCAATTATCATAGACAGTGGTCATTCCGAATCAACTCTTTTGTACGTAAACTATAATTATATCTCATATTCAGGTGTTTGTACTGAACTATGAAATCAGTTTCACTAATACTACCGTTGCTCTACTAGAGTAGGCATTATGTACGAAACAATGATTCACATGTTTAATGCATTAATAGTAGGTTAGAAGTGAGGTTATGAGAGGTTACAGACAAAGGGTAAACATAGGTAAACACATAAATGACTTCCTGATGCGTGATGGTACAACAAAAAGAAAGTTCTAGGTTTTTAATTTATGATTTATGAAGCCTAGTCATGACCAACATAACCTTGATTTGATTTCAATGTCAATGATAAGAGGTTATAAATATATAAAAATTAGTTTAATCCGCGATTGAAACTTTTTTGTGGGTTGCGCTTCCGTATGATTACAGAGCAACGGGAACAGGATACTTTTGGTCACACTTCCAAAATGGCGACGGATTGTAATGAGTTTTCAGACTTTATTATCAGTACAATTTGTAATAATTTGGTTTTGTATTGATTGAGATTGATAAGTGAATGCCCGCCAATTTTATGCTTCATGTTTACTGATTGCAAAGTCCATAATGCCGCCATGACCAGTGGAGGCGTGCATTTGTCAAAGACCCATAGGAGCGAGGTCAGCCGATGTCTGATAGCGGGTGCCCGTTCGTCCAACTCTGAGCTCAGTGCGTGAGTTTATGCGCATCAACACACATCACAAATCGCCAATTTTACCGAAATTGTAAAATGTGGCTACTATTCCTGACTCTAACCTATATTGCTGTGCTTGGAAGTAATGCTGAAGTGCTGAGTGTTGAAGAGGACGATGAGTTAAATCTAAACCTTGACCTAAACCAAAATGATACATCAATAGGGTTGAGTAAGTCTCCAGTTATTTGTGAATGTTTCTTATATAGAGTTGGGAAGTGCTAATTTGAGGTTATGTTTGTTGGCAGAATTTGCAACCGAATGCACGACGCCCAATGGTGATAAAGGGTTCTGCCTTGAGGTGTCAAAATGTCCACATTTTGCAAAACTAAAAATGTCACCACTTCATCCTGCATACGATTTCTACGTGGCTTCCAACTGCACTGCGAAAAATGCCAAGGTCATGAAAATGTGTTGTGGATCCAAGATGAACTTTGACTCGCAGATTCGTAGGTACAGAGAACAACTCCACTGTAAGGTCGTTTATAATTTCTCTGTTTTAGCCAAGAAGCAAGAGGCAGTTGACATCGCAGACCTCTCTAATCCATTACCACAAAAGTGTGGGCAACAGAAGCTGTTGACATTCAACTCCCGAGTTATGTCAGGAACCGAGGCTGCAATCGGAGAGTTTCCTTGGATGGGCAGGTTAATCCATCGTGATCGCGGCGGGCATCAGGAATATGGATGTTCGGCGTTCTTGATCCACGAACGTTTCGCAATCACTGCTGCTCATTGCATCAATTCAAAACTATTACGAATCATTGGTCCAGTGTAAGTTTGCCATATGTGGAAGGGTTTCTGGTGTTTAAATGCGGTGTGTGCTTTAGGTTCAGCATAGTACTGGGAGATCACAACTCCACATCGGAGATCGACTGCGTTCGGAAGAAGTGCGCACCGCCACCGCAGAAAATTCCTGTTGGCAAAGTCATAGGTTACAGTGGATACAACACTGAATCAGGCAATCACAACAATGATATTGCCCTCATCCAACTGAAGAAATCAGCTGAATTTACAAGTATTTGCTTTCAGTTAATCATTATCTAAATTCGGTAATTTTGCTTCACTATTGCTGTAGATTTTGTTGGACCAATATGTCTCTTGGACAAAAAGGGCCAAGTCGATACCTTCACCATCTCCGGATGGGGCAGAACCGAAACGGTGGAAGCCAGTGAGGTCAAATTGAAAGTAGACATAAATCGCTTCCCGATGAAGCAGTGCGTAGAGGTGTACAAGTCTAAAGGTGTGATGCTCAACCAGAAAAATCAGTTATGTGCCGGAGGCGAGAAGAACAAGGACTCCTGTACGGGTGATTCCGGTGGACCGCTCATGGCCATGGCGAACATGACCACATGGTATGCCGAGGGAATCGTCAGCTTCGGTTTCGGGTGTGGTCAAGAGGGTATCCCTGGGGTGTATACCAATATTCCTACATACCTGCCATGGATCAAAAACACCATCACAAAGAGGCTTGTAAAAAGCAAGAAACCCAAAAAGAACTCGATTAAATCATCAAATCGCAACCCTATCTAATCACCATAAATTATGTATCAATTAAAAGAAAATATTAAGCCAATATTAATGAATAAATTTACTCGTTTATAATATAATTGTTGTTGTTTTGCTTGATTGCAATGATGCAAAATTCTTTTGTCGTCTCTTAAAAGTACAACATGTTTATACTCCTTATCACCGCTTATCTACATCAACAGTTAGCAATTTCACATGTTTGGTGTTATTATTCTGTTGACCCAAGACGATTGCGTCAATTAATAACACATTATCGCCAGTTGGAAAGATTATACGACGCGAAATGGTAATTCCCCGGCAATTAAAAATTAAGCAGCGTTATGGTCAGTACCAGTACCGGACTCTGCTAAACTAGAACATTAAATTTGACCAAAACTTCTTTTTAACTTTTCATGCCTTTACATTGAGTCGCTCCCTGTTTTAGCATTCGTGGATGTGTTTATTGCATATCACTGAAATTCGAGTCATATCCTGATGAATCCACATGCCCAAAACTGGTTTTTCCAATTCTGGAAACCACGAATACCGCTAAAACGACAAATAACACAAACAAAGTTCCGTATATACTCGATCGCATTTTCTTAAGGCACCGGTCGTAAAGTCGATCAAAGACTCGTGGTGGCCAGACGCTCTTCAGACATCGTCTACGATGCTTTGCTTCAGAACCAACGCGCTCCTTGTGGTGCTCCTATTCTGTGTGTTGTGGTCTTCGGCACAGAGCGATGAGGATACGGAAACATCTTTAGAGGGTAAGTGAAGTGGTTATTTAAGTTTTGAATTTATTTTGATAGCGTGTTGTTCTCTAGTCAATGCGTCGTGCAAGACCCCGAACGATAAGACGGCGGAATGCATATCGATTTACGACTGTCGCCTGTTATATGATCAATTAACGAGCTCTAAACAGTCGACCATTGATTTTCTGCGCGCTTCTGATTGTGGCGTGCATCAAGGCGTACCGCTGGTCTGCTGCGGCGAGGACAGCGACTTTGACGCTGACCATCGCCCGAAGGCAGATGGCAATATTCGCCGTCGCACTCGCACTCGTACCTCAATTCCATCAACTGCAGCGGATGACGATCAGCCTGCTGACGCTGGTGTGAATCTCGCTTCGAGGTTTGCATTCAGTGATGAGGATGTTAGGACGAGGTCTCGAGGTGGTAGTTTCGGAATTGCTGGAAGGAATGAATGTGGTTACATGGTAAACTTATTAACTTGCAATAAGTTTTACGGTTTTACTAAATAGAAATTATTTCAGGCCGAGCAAGATCGTATCCTCAATGGCCTTGTAACCTCCATTGATGAGTTTCCTTGGATGGCGCTCCTGCAATATCGGAGGAAGAGCGATGGTGGAAAGCGCTTCCTTTGTGGAGGGAGTCTTATTGGCAATCGATATGTTCTCACTGCTGCGCACTGTGTAGTTGGACAGATTGAAAGATCACATCGGCTGTAAGTACATCTCTATCACTCTATCTGATAATATTTGGAAGGTGTGGAGGAATAAGGATAATTTTTATCGGTAAAGGGTTGGCGTCCGCCTCGGGGAGTTCAACATCCAGGAGGAGAACGACTGCATCCGCTTCGGCAATTACGTGGAATGCGCGGATCCACCGCAGGATGTCAGAATCGAAAGTGTGACGGCACATTCGGGCTTTGACGAAACGCTCCGCGAGAAGCCCAATGACATTGCTCTCATTCGCCTTGATCGAGACATTTCCTACACCGGTAAGTGGACATCCCTAAAGAAAACTTCCCACTTTCCTACTAACCCATCGAATTTAATGTTGACGATTTATTTGTAGACTTCGTCCGCCCGATTTGTTTGCCAACCATCTATGACTCTACGCCGGCGGGTAAACATCTCTTTGTGGCTGGTTGGGGCCGCACCGAATCCGCCATGTCAAGTGCAGTCAAGTTGAAGTTGAAAGTGCCCGTGACGAGTCAACGCTATTGTCGCAACACCTTCCGCAAGGCAGGTGCAAATATTCGCGATATGCAAATTTGCGCCGGCGGCGAGTTTGGTAGAGACTCCTGTACTGGCGATAGTGGTGGACCGCTGATGACCGTACTTCCTAGCAACTCTGAGCAGTGGTACATTGAAGGCATCGTTAGTTTCGGCACCACATGTGGGTTAAAAGGTTGGCCGGGTGTTTACACCAAGGTCAGCTCCTACCTCGATTGGATCAACGAGAACGCAATTTAATTCAACTTTAAACTAATCTATCCTATTCAGAAATAAACTTTGGAATACGCATTTTGACATTACAGAGATGTTTTATTTTCCGCCCTGTTCCTCCCTGTTCCGCCCCTGGTCCTCTTATATAGTGTAACGAAAAGGGTAAGGACAGTTGCATTAGAGATTCGGGAGGTCCTCTAATGCACCTTGACGTGAACTTGTTACTGTCTGGATGAAACCTTGTGATACCTTGGATGTTCCATCTATTCTTATTTACCACCCTACCCAGATTGGATCATTGATACTGTCTATTAATCCGAAAAAAACAATAAATATGTATTTTTGATATTGATATGTATCTGCTATTAATTATTTCCTAGCAATCCACAGCATATCTTTCTGGGGAATCACATTTGTCGGAAGTTCCAGGTAATTCCGAACAGGTAGTCCAAGTCAGTTTCGTCACTACTCGCCTGCAGACTGCTGAATAACTGACCGACTAACTGACCGACACGAATCTCACACAGTCTCACAGTCTAGTGAGAGTGTATAAACAAGAATTTTATTCACAATCAACATATTCTTTGCAAAGCAGCAGAATAATTACCAGATATTATAAATTATAATATACTAATATACACCAAGTTGTGGTTGTACTTAATCGTTTTAAACAGTCATCCATCCGTCCAGTCAAGATATAAGCGTTTGTAACATGCGAAATCGGTTTAAATTGTCGCAGACCTTGGAATCAGAATGTGCGAAACAACTACACGCGAGACTCAAAACATGCGTTGGTCGCCTTGCTTCGTTGTAGTGCTTCTAGTGTTCGTGTGCGATGTGGTATGCAAACCACCCATTACGAAAATTGATTGCATACCGGTGACAGAGTGTCCAGTGTTTGTGAAACTTCTTCGCCAAAAACCGCTGGTAAGAGCGCACTTGGACGTTATTCAATCATCGCACTGCGGATTTGAGGAGTTCATAGAGAAAGTGTGGTGTCCTATGCATTTGGACCTGCATGCAAATATCACTACCACACCAACGTCTACCACAACTACATCTAGAACTACCACAACCTCGGAAAATCCTATGGTAGAGTCTCGTGACGGAAATCCTCTTCAGAAAAACAAGGGGCAACTATTTCCAAATGATACAGTTTGCGGTCAAAATGTGGACGGTGATAAAATATTTGGAGGCGAGGTTACTCAGATTGATGAATATCCATGGATGGCAATATTATATTATGGACGCACCTCGGTGAAGAGGGGCTGCGGAGGTGTATTGATAAACCAGCGATATGTATTAACAGCCGCGCATTGTCTCAAAAGAAATTTGAAGTATATTGTTCTTGGTGAATACGACGTGCGCAATGAGACCGATTGCATTTACTATGAAGGTAGCACTGATTGTGCAGACAAACCACTAAAAGTACGCGTTAAAACTAAAATACCACATCCCTTGTACCGTCCAGGCGGCTACGAAAATGATATTGCATTGTTAAGATTGAAGAGGGATGTGGTGTATACCGAATTTATTGCTCCAATTTGCTTACCCTCGAAGAAATCAGAAGACTTGAAAATTGGAACTTTTTTGCGAACAGTTGGTTGGGGTTGGACTGAACAAGGTATACAGTTACAAACTATACATAAAGTTGACAAATATTAATTAACTTAACTTTTTTTCAGATATCGAATCCCCGGTTAAACTCCAAGTTGATGTTGCATTGGCAAGTCGAACCCACTGCAGTCAAGCTCAAGGAAAAATGATCAACAGTACAATGATTTGCGCTGGAGGTGAGAAGGGCAAAGACAGTTGCTTTGGTGATTCTGGAGGACCCTTAATGCACTTTGACCTAACTACCTTCAACTGGAGGCAGGTCGGCATTGTTAGCTTCTCGCTGAAACCTTGTGGCGCAGAGGGAGTACCAGCTGTATACACATATCTGCCGCCTTATCTGGAGTGGATCCACCAAAACGTTTACTAGACATTACATTACAGAAATTCCCCTGTATATACATATTTTATTTTATTTTGAGTGATGTAAAGGTAATAAAATCAGTTGACATGACACACACTTCTGACATCCGTCTGTCAAAATTTGCCCAATTGATTTCGGCCATTTCCACCGAAATCGCAAGCGTAAATTGCTTTATAGAACTCTCTTCGAACATCCGACCGAGTTGTCTACGCACTTCTATAATCTCGAAACCAATTGCACAGACTCAAGATCATTCAAGATCACAAATTGCATAAGTATAATGGTGAGCGATTCATCCAGCACCAGTGGGTCGTCGTCGTCTGAGGGTAAGCTGGTCAACAAGCCGTCGCTCACCACTACCACCACCGGCACTTCCAACACTTCGAAGGCACCACATCATGATTGCACACCGTACGCGCGCTTGGTGGCGCGTCGTCACGCCGAAGAACTCAACGATCCCGGCAAGAAGAACAAGAAAAGGAAACGCACCATCTCTGTGAACCTAGCTAACTGCCGCTATGATGTGATTCGTAAGATTACCGCCCAGTTTGGATACAAGGACTCTGGGGAAGCGGACAATTGGAATTTGTATTGGACAGATTGGTCTATATCTGTTGAACGTTGCAAAGATATGAAGCGCTATCAAAAGATTAATCATTTTCCAGGTATGTTAGAGATCTGTCGGAAAGATCTCTTGGCGAGGAATCTCAATCGCATGCAGAGGTTGTTCCCGAAGGATTACAACTTCTTTCCGAAGACCTGGTGTCTGCCAGCGGATCTGGGTGATGCTCTGGCTTACAGCCGAAGCAGAAAGAACAAGACCTACATCATCAAACCAGATGCTGGCAGTCAAGGCAAAGGTATCGTGCTAACTAAGTGTCTAAAGGATATCAACCCTACTGAAAGGAGTATCTGCCAAGTGTACATTGGTCGGCCATTTCTCATAGATGGATATAAATTTGATCTACGTGTCTATACCCTGATATCATCTTGTGACCCGTTAAGAATTTACGTGTATCGTGAGGGCCTGGTACGTTTTGCAACATCACGATATAAGGAACCAACCAATGTGAACGTTACCAATGTCTTTATGCATCTCACCAACTATGCGGTAAACAAGCACAGTCGCACGTACAATCAGGACACGGAAGCCGGAAGCAAGCGAAAGTTAACATGGTTGAATGCCTTCCTGAAAAACTTAGGCTATGACGTTGAGAAGCTCTGGAAGTCAATCGATGAGGTCATCATTAAAACAGTGATTAGTGCGTTTCCTATTCTGAAGCATAGTTATCTAGCTTGTTTTCCGAATCACGATGTCATTCCCGCATGTTGCGAACTTCTGGGTGTTGATATCATTCTGGACAGGAAACTGAACCCACAACTGTTAGAAGTTAATCATTCACCAAGCTTCCACACTGATACGGAGTTAGATAGTGAAGTGAAGGAGGCATTACTCACTGATATGTTTGCAATGATGAACTTAGAGCGATGCGATAAAAAGAAAATCATCCGCGAAGACCGTAAGAGGATACGTGAACGTTTGCAGGGTTTGAGCTCTAGCAAGGACGGTTTGCCCAACTCCCTCAATGGCCCTCCAAATTTCTCCGAGTACTACAAGCACGAGATGATCAATCGCGGTGATTTTCGACTGGTATTCCCAACCAATGACCATACCTATGATAAGTTCTATCACCAAGGTGTTAGTAGTATCTATGCGACCACTCAAGCGACAAAGGCTAGAATTACAGCTCAGAATCTCATGCGCGAGGAAATGCACAACAAGGCCAAATTGGAGGCGGAGAAAAGAATGGTCAATCTGCGTGCTCCAGCGAAACCTTCCAGGGGTATCTCACCTTCCGTCACATCGACGATACCACTGCACGTGTCTGACACCAGCAAGATGATCCGCATTAGACCCTATACATCAGGGGTAGGCTTAAATTCCTTTGAACCGCAGGTAATCGTGGAATCGGAGGAAACAGAGAGGTTACAGCGACTCACTCAACGTGACTTCTTGGTGCGTAATAATGGTCTCCTCGAGCACATTTACTTCTCAATGAAAGTCAACGGAACTCTGCGCAGTCAGGATGAGAAGAAGTACGCCATCTTTGACAAGATGCGGACGTCCGGCGATAGTCAGATGATGAAGGGTCCTGCAATTTCAGACTTGTTGGAGGGCATACGGTGTACCGGAGCGACAGTTGCCATGAAAGGAAAACCAGGCGACAAGGGGGACAAAGGTGATGGACCCCAGATGCCACCTAGAAAGGCGCACAAAACTAACAATAAATAAATCATTAATTTGTGTTCGGTCAGGCAAAGCGCTAACGTCAATGTCGAAATAAATGATCTTGAGTTTATCACTTGATATTGATCTTGAGTTCATAATTCCTAAACGCGTGCTTCAATTTCAAGTTCTTTTTGCTGTGTGCGGAGCCAAAGAGGCGCTATTTAATTTGCATGCCAGTGCCACCCCCTCAGGGGGCGGCAAGTGCCCCAAATATGCTTTCAAAGTTGAGCATTTTTTAAAGATTTGCGAAAAACCTTATGGAAAATCGTTCATATTTCCTAAACGCGTGCGTCAATTTGAAGTTCCTTTTGCTGCGTGCAGAGCCAAAGAGGCGCTCTTTAATTTGAAAGGCGGCAAGTGCCCCAAATATGCTT
>JARJDQ010012327.1:0-23450 GCA_030264215.1 Geostiba sp. GC000077 | reverse complement strand
TTGTTTTTGTTGTTTTTTTTTTGTTGGGTGTGGGTGAAGGCGGGGGGGGGGGGGGGGGGGGGGGGGGGGGGGGGGGGGGGGGGGGGGGGGGGTGTGTGCGCGTTGCGTGCACTAGTAGCACTAGGTGTGTCGGATGTCGAGCAGCGTTGGGTCCTGCTTGTGCATCGTGTTGTACGAGAGCGAGCCGTAGATGCCGGCGCCGGACATGGCGGGTATCTCGCGCGGCTTGATGTTGAGCTTCTCGCACGCCGCCGGCGGCGGGTTCGGCGGCGCCTTCTCCTTGTCCTCGGCGAAGACGGTCGACGTCGCCGGCACCACCAATCGCACGTCCTCCAACCGACTGCTGCCGATGAGATACTTGAAGAATTCGTACGTCGACCAGCAGATCGCCGTCGCCGGCATCTGGTACATGACGCGCGCCTGCACGCCGCGGAAGAAGCCCGAGACGCCACCCAATCTAAAGCCAAACGTCATATTAGAAATATTCTATGTTAAGTGCATTCAAGCACTTTAATTGAGGGTTAGAATCATACCTGTATACTGTTCGGACGGCGGCGAGCATACCAGTGACGCCGCCCACCTGCTGCGTGTTCAGCAGCGTCTTGCAGACGTCCAGCGGCGTAGTGATGGCGGCGGCGACCGCCCCCGCCATCGCACCGCTCACCATGTGCGCCTTCGGGTTGTACGTGTGATCCTTGTTGGTACACTTCTGCATAAACTCGTAGACCATAAAGTGGATGCTTTGGAAGGGTATGTTCATGGTGAGCTGTGTCGTATACGAGCGATAGAAGGCGTTAAAGCCCTCGGTGCGGTACACCTTCACGATGCAGTCCGTCACCGTCTTGTAGGGTGAATTGTACATCTGCAATCGTTGTTTCACCACTGCGAACATGCAAACAAATTGTAGAAATTACTTTTTAATCCTTTTTTATAACCCTCCGCTATTAGTTCAGTTTGCCTCTTGGGGTATATGGATATTGTGACGCTAATAAGCTATATGTATTAAATCGTCATTTTAAGAATGTATTTTAATAATAATAGTTTTGCGTCAATGTATTGTTGGTTGTCTACAGTGACGATGCGTTGAATCCGTGTCGGAGTCCGCGCTATGGTGCCCCGCATTGAGAATGTTGGAAAGCGAACATGCCATTCTCCTATGTTCGGCTGCATTTCCACACTGTATATAGCTTATTATCGTCACAATATCCATATACCCCCAAGAGGCTATATTTTGTGAAACAGAAAAGTTGGATCCGCGAATTTATACACACCCTGTATTGCGCAATATTGAAACACGCTGCATATTATTATGAATGAAACACCTGACCAGTGGCACTGGGTAATAAACGCCTCGCAGGAGTCGCAGGTGAGGTAATTAAACCATGCAAAGTGTTTTACAATCACTCGTGGAATTGAGGATCGTGGCAGTCATTCATAAACATTTCACATTTGGCTGTTCTTTCCAAACAATAGCCACATGCATAAAAAATTCAAAGCGGGGAAACGAAACAAATATCATAAGTACCATGACTAATCGAAACCAAACGCAGGATAATAAGGATAATAAGGTAAAGGCATGATTTATTAATTTTGCGTGTCATTGTGCACCACGACTCGGTAGTCGTTACCACGCCGCTTCAAGCTTTTCAATGTCAGCTCGGTAATTACATGTAACACACGCGCATTAGGCAGTGACGACGTGACTAAGCGAGACAGCAGCAGAAAACGCTAGGACAATAAATGTGACAATAAATCATCTTAGAATAAGAGATTTTGAGGCTGAAAACAGTGCAACAGATCACGACTATTATTGTGAAGTTTTTCTCATTTGTATAGTCTTTCGTCTCCCCAGAGAGGATAGATAATCGAACCCGAGTCGCCGGCTACACGCAGTGCAAACAGCGATTTTTAATACAATCTGCTTGTCAACTCGTCAACTGTTTGTTGTCATGTTTCAAAAGATGTGCGCGCTCTTCACGGCTTGCACTGTTTTCAACCTCAAAATTTATTATTTTCAAATTATTTATTGTGACATTTGTATGGTTCTAGCGTTTCTGCTGCGGTCGGCCTAAGCCACGAAACGTACGACACTTGCATCGAAGATGTGAGGCACACGTGCGCAAGCAGCAAACAGCAACAGAAACACGAATTTTAACCTGACTGATGGTGACGAATGTCGCGGCTTCGTCGAAAAACCCACCAAGCGATAATAGCGATGCATAAATAATGCAAAAACATGTAAATGACGCTCCAGCGCGCTGATAACACCTACCTTCGGCCGGATTCATAATGCCGTCGTGCAGTAACGTCGATATGCAGCCAGAGGCACCTGAAACAAAGCAAAACACACGAAATTAATACTTTAAAGAAATGGCAGTCACAGAGACTATAGCTATAGACTGTAGCTTAGCTATAGCAGTAAACAACCTGTTGTTTTCTACATACAGACGTACATATTTTGAAACGTATAGATCAAATTCTTTTGACTTGTGGTTGCCCGACATGGCAATCACCAAGCACTATCATTAGTATTATCAACAAACCACCGACACCACGGTGTCATTGGTGTATACTGTGTAGTCGTGTAGTGTATCCGTTGTAACTCTAATGGTCTAGTTATAAATCGTCACTAATGTTTAATGCATAATACATAACACCACAAATTTTGTTATAAACAATTAATGCCACGGTAATCGACTACGACTGCTCTTGCTCTTGTGTCAAACTATAACCGCTCAAATTTAAAAACATGTGTTTTAATTAGTACGGCATAACGGCATTACGTTTCGCAGCATTGCTACGATTTATAATTGGACCTTTAATCTAAACTTAAACATACAACACACAACACACAACACGAAATGATGTCAAGCATTCTTGTCTCGTGCTGTCGTTCGCTGATATCCTCTTCTCTCATGTTTGATATTCGCACGTGGCGATAAAACACTACGTGTTATCGCCGGCGTAACAATCGCTCTGATAACGGCGGTGCACACACCTTCACACATGTAATAATTATGAGTATTATAAGGTATATGAGCATTATGACTTTCCGGTGTGCTCTTTCAATTAGCGCCGTTAATCAACGCGATTCGAGGGCCGGCCGGCGAGAACGAGATAAAACGATTAAACGCAGCGTGTAAATATTGACGCAGTGATTGGAATTCAGTTAATTATGTACCAACAACATTTCAATTAACACATAAGTGACTAGAGCAATTTCTTTCCCCTGCTGTTTCAAATGTGGAGTTTTAAGAAAGAGACAAATTTGTGGGAACTTCCCGAAGTCCTTTTTCTTCTCAGAACTCGGGATGAGTTCCCAACCCTTGCGCACTTACATTTTTTCCCTTGCATTTTTATTACTTTCTTGCTCCTTTCATTAATGTTAGTTTTGTTACGATTTTTAGGCTATTCTTCATGTTTGACCATTTTCAAGTTTTCTTACTTTGCTATCTGCTAATGTCTTCATTTTTTAGCTGAACCTCCTTGTAACACAATAACCACTTCACGCTTCAATATTCCTAAATCTCCAAACATCACGTTAACTCTCCTTGTTTGTAAACCAGAGTGTTTCCGCATATATTATCAATCTGTCAATGGTCCACATACCTTTTACTAATTGCCCTCTGCTTCAAATTTCTCCTAGCACTTCTTCCTACTACCTACCCTTACTTTCAGCTTACTTTTTCAACTTTATTATTATTCTGTTCTTAAACTTTTTCGCTAGTCAGTTTCAACTCTTAACACCACCACACCTTCTCTCGTTCTATAATATTTCATCCTTCAAGTATTAATTTGAATAAATATGTTAAAGTTTATGTTGTGCCTTCGTAGTACCTAAACGCCGCAAATTCAATAAAATATGCGCTTAAAATACGATTTATGTTGTGTTGAAATAATTAATTTGAATGTTTTATCTTATGGGCTGGTAGGTGAGTTCTTAGACTTCAAAATGATACCAAGATTAATATTATAGCTCAATTCAATCAAAAGAGTTATGACAAAATTCGACATGTTTTTAACTTCAATCCTTTCAAACAATTTCAACTATGGATATGCTTAAAAACTAACCTTAGATGTCAAAAAGAGATACCACAAACAATAACCGAACTTATTTCAATTATATTTCCACTTTTATACACACAGCAACATTAATAAATTATCGCTTAAATCAAGAATAATGTCGTTTTTTTAAGGGTGGTTCATAGGTTTCAAAATGATACCAAGATCAATATTACAGCTAATAGCTCAATTCAATCCAAAGTTCTGACGAAATTCTACATATTTTTAACTTCAAGGCCATTTAAGGAATATTTCAACCAATTTCAATTATGGATTTGCTCGATATGCTTAAAAACAACCAAAACTAACCTTAGATGTCAAAAACAAAGAGAAAATAATAATAATCTAACTTATTTCAACGATATTTCCACTTTTATGTCGTGTTTAACTAATTATTTTGAATATTTTGAGGGTGGTAGCAGAGTTCTTAGGCTTCAAAATGATACCAAGATCAATATTATAGCTCAATTTAATCAAAAGTTATGATAAAATTCTACATATTTTTAACTTCAAGGTCATTTTAGAAATATTTCAAGATGTCAACCATTCTTGTGGGGGTTGTTTTGAAAGTTAAAAAAACTAACCTCTGATAACATTTCCAACGATATTCCCATCTTTTTGTACACAGGAAACAAAAAGTCGCTTAAATCGCGAATTATGTAGTTTTAAGATAAAATTTCACGATATTTAACTTCAAGGTCATTTAAGGCTTGTCTACACAATTTTTGTTTTGGTGTTGTCAAATTTCAGAATCTAACCACAGCATAACACCGAAAATAACCTAATTTTCCATACACAGGGAGCCCACAATTAAACATTTTATGTTTAAAATGCGTATTAAAAAACCGAGTTCTGGCTTCAAAATGATACAATCATACCAAGATCAATAATGCAGCTAAATTCAATGAAGTTATGATTAAATTTGACATCTTCGAGGTCATATAACACCAAAACACCAAAACAACACCAAAACAAAATTCTAACCTTATTTCAAGTTGGAATAAACAAATGTGTTGATGGGCAAACAAACAGCTTTTTTCTCTCTCGCAGTCTCACACATCCTTGTCACCTAAGTCTGTTTCAGTTAATTTGCCCACCACTCCATTTGTTTTATTCAGTTTCTAACCTCAAACCTTAAAACTCAATTTTAAAGGTTTATCTAAAAATAATATAGGTAAATATTTACTAACCATAAATAAGTGTGTGATATCTATTGGAGGTGGTTTGTGAAGTCATGCGATCCTTGAGGTACTCGTAGCTGCTGAAGTACAGCGCGTGCGAAGGGCCGGCGCCGACGACCATCGCCGAGAGGCCGCGCACCGGCCGCAGCATTCCCTCCGTCTGCACCATCTTGCTGAACGTCTGATAGACGCCCTCATTGATCACGGTGAGGCTTTGCATCCGTGTCTAAAAACGAAACAATCACATAAATAACCGATCTATTAAAAGAAACCGGTTTCGCTGCAAATGTACGGCATCAAAGGGATTTTCTATTGTAATGCACAATTATGCATATTCATCAAGGCATCAGCAGCAGCAACGATAAACGCTGATAAGGTGAACGAGTCGAACAGTCTATGTATGCATAGTGGTGGCGATAACCTTGGATGACATCTTCTGGTTTTACATTGTAACGGCGCTAAAAAATGTTCTAGAATGTTCCAGCGGACCAGCGCCTAGGCAATTGCATCTGTTTTAATTTATTGCTGTTTGTGCGTAGATGATTGCTGCTTCGCTGCGTTGCATGGGAGCCGAGCCACCGAGCCTAACCTCCAAAAGAGTTAACCTATTTAGATCGACGTTAGATAATCTCGGAATCTCGGCAGTTCGGCAGCGATTCCGTAACTTTTCGTTTGGCAGCCTACAGCCGTACCAGATGGCGACGCCAGGCGCAATGGATGTAGGATTGTGGGCCTGGGACTGGGCGACGAAAGGACAACGCTGAAGAAGTTCTTACCTTGACAGAGTCCAGCGGATACATTACGCAATGCTCCATTACGCCAGCGATGGCTCCGGCGGTCATGTGCGCGACGACATTGTTCGTCGGCAGCGACTCGTAGTCCTCGGGATTCATGATGTATGGCTGGTTGTCACTGCGCGCGTGGTGCTTTGGCTCTGGGGCCCTGCGGAGCGAGCTGGCGGCGGCGGCCAAAACGCTGTGTGTGTGCTGCTCTCTCGCAACACCCGTGCGTCGCTGGCTGTGCGGCTGCGTGTACCTCTCGCGATGGCTGCCGGCTGCCCACTGGTGCACTGGTGCCTGGTGGGCACCGCCGAGGAGCCGAGGTCGCCCGCGCGCCGACTCAGCGCGACCGGCTCCGACGCGGCTCGGCCAATGGGATGCGCCCGCCGCACTGCTACACGCGCAGCTCGGAGGCCCCGTGCGTATGTAGCGGGTACACGGTGCAAAGACAACCGATAACTTTCTAGCGCGCCGATCTCACGCTGCAGCTGGACGTGCTGGACGCGGCAATCGTCACTGATCCAAAGGAACACATTAAATTTGGGCACGCGTGCGATTAACCATCGCACGCGGATTACTACACGGAAATGTTTTCTACGCACGAAATCGTCGGCGGCGCGCGTGTGAGTGTCGACGTTTGACACACTGGCAACCTGTCAAAAAGCATGAAATTAGTAAAGCTACTCCACCACAAACAACAAATTTGTTTTTGCAGAGTTTCATAACCTTTTACCATAAAATACGATAAACTCAAACCAAAAATAGTGTTTTACTAGATACCAAAACCGATATCAAGGAATCGTGAGGTTAATTATTTCTGAAAAGCAGATAAAAATATAATTACATTTAAAATTCAAATATTTTCTTTCCATGAATTCAACAAATTCAAAATGGCGACAGTACCAATGCGGTCAATACAGAAGTGTACACTCATGCTTACGTCCCCCTCCACATTACCATTGAACAACTTTAGAAGTTAGGATACGATCACACTAGAAGACTAGAACATTGTGCATCCTCCTCTGTCCCATGCAAATGTCCGGTAAGCAGAACGCAAGTTCGATACGACGCGTGTGATGCCACCTTAACATCGCGACTTAGATGTCGCCACTTATCCACTTTTCAGCAGGATGCCAGTGGCACCCCAACTTTTCGCGATTAGCAATCATCGCAACCATTGCATCGCACAAACGCGATTCGGGCGTCAGTTCCAGCCGAACTCAACGATTTTCAATCCTTCTGGCCACTTCTGGCTGTTTATTTACAGTTGAAACACTTGAAACTAAAGTGCGACTAAAGTTTTCACCAAGAGCAATATGTTTGATATGCGATGACCATCAGTTTGCTCTGATTTGCATTGAAATATTTTAAGTGTTTCTGCTTCGTATTTGTGCGTAAAGCAAAAGGAATTTCTCACCATGAGCGATACAACTGAAATGGAAAAGTTGCGCATTCTCACAATGCACGAGTGCGGCAAGAGCACCACGGAGATCGCGAAAGCAGTGAATAAATCCGTAAGTTTTGTCTTGCCATGGAGCCTTGCATTCCAATGTTGATGGTAATTCATGGGTGTTTCAGGCTCGCACAGTGCAAAGATGGTTGGCCCATCAGAAGAAGCAGGGCAATATGGATCGCAAACCGCGTGGCCTGCGTCCGCGCAAAACCACCGCCGAGCAGGACGCAAACATTTACAAACTGGTGCGTGAAAACCCCGAGTTAAATCAGAAGGAGATCACAACCATTTGCAATTTAGATATTTACAAAGGCACAATGCGGAAGAGAATACAGGAAGCAAAGGGTATTTATAAAATTGACCTGTTTCCCAAGGAGAACAAAAAGGAGCCAAGGAAGAGGAAGAGTTATCCTAAAAAGAAGAAGATTGCATTGGAAGCAAAAGCTGTTGAGGTTGTAGATCAATCAAACCTTCCATTATTTACTGATCCACTGGCACTGGGGCCACTAGGGGAAAACATAGAAACTGAAAGTGAAGATGTAAATGTTGATGTGACTACATCCGAATTACTTTTGGAGACTTTAATGAGCCCAGGGCCGGAAATCCATGAAATGCATGTTGTTACTGACATTAAGACTTTGGCATATGAAGATAATCCAGTGTTCAGTGATGATCAACATTTTGAAGATCCCTATGTAACTATGAATGATAGTGTGAATGTGCATGAGAGTGATGATGATATGTTTGCAATCCCTGATGCTGACTCTGTCAAGCAGGACTTTATTATTGCCTCACATTATGATACATTCTCAAGTCAAGAGGAAGAAGATGAAGGACAAGAACAAGAACCAGAAGAAGAAGAAGAAGAAAGTTATAAACAAAATGTTAAGGTAGAGCTGTTGGAAGTAAGTCCAGACCTTGAAGCAAGTCCAGAGAATATTGATGAAACTCATGAAGCCAATCAAAGCTTTGAAGTGATAGTGGCGGAGGCGGAGGAACCTGCACCAGTGCCAACCCCAAGAAAACGGCGTGGTAGAAAGCCGAAGCATCAAACACTGTGTGATCTTGATGTTGATAATATTTCTAATGAGCAGGAAGAACAGGGAGAACAGGAAGAAAACAGAGACTTGGAGACAAAGCCAAAGGCGAAAAGTCGAAAGCCACGTACTAAACGCGAGCCTAATTATCTGGAGGCCCTTGAGGGTGAGGGCGGGCGGGGGCGCAAAGAAAAACGGGCGAAAAAACGCAAAATTGTCAATCGGCGCGTTGAAACGAAGAAGGAGAAGCGCGAGCGCATCGTGCGCGAGAAGATCGAATGGGAGAAGAATCGCAAGGACACGACGGACATTGAAAAGAAGAAGATCCTTATAATGGCCGAGTGTGGGATGACAACTGAAGATATTGCCAAGGCGCTGAAGAAATCGGTAATTTATTTTTGTTTTTTAAAATTCGTTTCAAAAGTTCCTTTTTTGCACACCTGCATTGTAAGATAGACTTTTAATGACCTAGGGCGGAAAAATTACTTTTGAAGCATTACTGCGGTAAGACGACATTAAAAGACCAAGGGCGGAAAAATTACTTTTGAAGCCCTAGGGGGGATAAGCGACTTTTAAAGACCTAGGGCGGAAAAATGACTTTTTAAGCCCTGGGCAGAAAAATGAATTTTGAAGTCCGGGGGCGAATAAATTACTTTTGAAGCCCTTGGGCGGAAAAGCGAATTTTAAAGACCTAGTGTGGAAAAATAACTTTTGAAACCCTTGGGCGAAAAATGACTTTGGAAGCCCCAGGACGAAAAATTACTTTATAAGACCTAGGGCGGAAAATGACTTTATAAGACCCAGGGCGGAAAAATGACTTTAAAAGCCCAAGGGAGGGAAAAAGACTTAATTACGGCATATTTCCCGGCCTAGGGCGAAAAAATTTACCTCCCTGTGTGCGTAATTACTAATTACACTGAACGATTTTACAGCGAAGAACTGTGCAGCGATGGATATCAAAACACAACAAGGGCCTGGACATGGATAAAAAGGAGCGGGGGCGGCGGCCGCGCAAAACCACCGCCGATCAGGATGCGTGGATTATCCAGCTGGTCAAGGAGCATCCAAATATGTCGCGCAAGGAGATTCTCAAGATGGCGCAGGTGAATCTGCACAAGGTGACGCTGAAGAATCGCCTCAACGAGGCGGGCATGTTCTTCAACAGTCAGGGCGTCAAGATTCTCGACTTCACTGAGCAGCCAACACTCGCCGATGATGCTGGCAAAGGACGTGGGCGGAAGCCGAAGCAAGAAGACGCTCATAATGAGCACGAACCCGATGTGTACGATGACCACGAGCATGAGAACGCACTGCTGAAGGAAGAGGAGCTAGATCACGAGGAGGCAACGACGATTATCACCTGCTCGTCGCTGACGCCCACGCCGGCCATCACCAACGCTATCCTCACGTGTCCAACGCGCTCCACCACGTTGATCATAACGAATTCGCAGTCCATTGAATTGGAGCCCATTCACGTTACGCAACAGATACAGGGTGTTGTGAGTGTGACTTCGGATAGTTTTCACAATTACACCTTGTATTAATTTCTTTCCTATTCGTTTTGAAAATGCCATGGATTATTATTATTATATCGTTGAGAGGGCAAACGTGATAATGAAGGTGCAAAATTCGTGAACTTGAGTATAATATCAATTAATGTTTTTTTTATATGGTAAAGATAGGAAACAATAACGCTGCACTATTTGCTTCTGTGACTGAATAATATTAAACATTATCGTATGTTTACGTTTTATGTTGTGTTGTGAATCTGTTTACATATACTTGTTTCAATTTCAACAGCTTTTTTTAAAATGTACGTCGAAAAGGTGAATGACCGACCTTGTACTATACCAACCCTTATCGGTACACTGCGCATGCGTGAGCGTGATTTAAACTTTTGAAAAATCACCAACAAGTTTTTATTAAACTATGTTTGAATGTTTTATTGTTGGTTTGATGGTAACCTTGGAATCGCTCACCATACGAAAATATACACAAAAACAGCATTGTTGAGATGTTATGTAATTGGCGGTCATCATAATTAAAATTCAAGTTGTTTAGAAACGTTGAATCATCGTAAAATTGCTGCGATTTGTGAGGTTGCTAAATTTCGGCCTCGATACCTCGCAAATTACACTTTTTTGTAGCTCTGTATGATTTGTTTGTCATATTGTCATTTGTTTCAATGATTTTCATGTGTAATGTTGTTAATTCTAGTTTTTAGTGTGTACTGAGCCAGGAGTAGAATTGGATTGAATTTCAAATGGAAACCGATACACAAATGAAAGTTTTACTACTTTTTTAAAGTGAGTGGTGGGCATAGTGGTCCACTGGTCCACATTTTAAAAAGCCAGTCGTTCGGCTTTCGTTTTTATTCGTTAACCTTGATTGGCGTGATTTTCAGAAGCAAACGCTAGGAAGCACGAAAAATGCAGCTGAACTCACCGTTTCCTTGATAACAAATAATAACGGTAACCACTCAAATTATAAGATGATAATCTGCTTTTCTTAATGTTTAAGCGCGTTTGAGGGTTTTGCGTTGTGAGCATTGAGCAGAGTGAACTAAAACCTGTTGTACACTTGTTGCAATCAATTTATGCAAGCTGCCAACACGCAGCGGCAAGCAACAAGTACACAACTCATTTAAGTATTTAACTTTAATGTGTGCTCGTGTGATTGGACAGATGACGAGAGACGAGATGGCAAAGCTCAACTTACGCAAATATTGTATCTATTTGTGTCAATGCTGCTCCTGCACCGCCGCCATTTATAAACAATCCAGATTCAGCAGTGTTATTACAAACTTTAAAGTCTTTAAACGTTTATGTAGCGGAGTACTATCGACACTTTCACTGTTCAGTACTGACTAAATCAAACTGGCTTACCGGTACGCTCTACAGGTACACGTGAAGAGCAGGTAAGTTTCGTCGTGGAATTCAGATTTCACTTTCAGGTGTTTCAAGTCGCTACAACCGCCAGCAACATAGGTTTTAATGCACCTAAAGTATAGGCAACCAAATATACACTAAATAGTTCAAAAGTACCCTAAAGGCCACTACACACCATGATACTTTTAAAACTCGAAATGCTGAAAAACGTATTTTTAGCAAAAATCGTAATGTTACGCATAAAAAAATCAATAAATATGATTCGTTTGGTTCAATTCAATTCACTGCTTCAGTATGATTGCTTATTGGCTTTCTACATCATGAAAGACCGAGAAATAAAGCTTAAAAAGCTTTAAAAACAACGAAAAAGAGTATCTCCGTCCACATTTACAAATATAATATATGTATATATACGTTTAGAATATATTAAATTTCTTATCATACGATCCACACTGAAGACACTTCACATATTTCCATCCCCAATACACAGCATATGGTACAAAGTCAATTCATATTTTCAATTCATTTGCATTTGCATGCTTCTGCGCTTCGAAGTGTCCACAATGCTCACATCGTAAGTCCGTCTCTCGGTGTTGTTTTAAATAGTTATAACATACTAATAACTAGAAATCAAAAATGTAATAATACCGTAGTAATATTTAGCGTTCGCAGCGCAGTTGTCTCGAAATGCCTTTAAATAAACTATATCTGCAATCGTTCACCCATTTAAAAAGAAAAACCTAACTCGCATCGGCGCGGTGCGCAGCCGCAATATAAATATTCACGGGGCAGAATAACCCCGCTGTGTTAAATTTAGTTAAATAATATCTTCCATTTCCATATCATCCCCAGTGTACATGAATGTTAGCGTTTCAGTTGTAGCTTTATCAATTCTTCCGTTTTTTTTTTGTGAAAACACAGACCTTTTATATTTGTTGTGTGTGTTTCGTCGACTAGTAGCCCAAAAGAAGCATTCATCTTACATCTCCATTTCTCCAGTTCTCCATTACTCCATTTGCAATCTTAACTCCAAAAGCTTTCCAAACTGGGAGTTAGGGAGAGTTCACACGCGATTGACAGCGGTGCCATCTTAGCCAAGCGCAGAAATAAATGCGTTTGCTCGCAATTTCCTCACATGATTGACACATACAATTTGTTTGTTTCGTTTGTAAATATAAAACGTTCTCCGCAGGGGGAAGAAAACAGCTGCAATGCGTCCAATTTTATATCGTAATGTATCTAAAAGCTACCCGCTAGAAAAAATATCAATTTCAAGCCCGTCACACACCCCTCATCCCTCATCGTCACTCTCATGTCATATACGTTCTACATCAGCTTTATCGCTAGGAGAAAGCTTTTAGTTGCATTTGTTTTCATTTCTTCTTGTTGCAGTATTGTTTTTGGTTTTCTTATGTAACAACCTACAGCAATTCCTATTTATATTCGCGTTACGCACAATCCTAGTCATAAGTATAACCCTATAACCTATAACCTCAAATGTATAGTGCGTTCCGGTGTGTTCGTACAGTTATAACTGCAGTTATAACTACAGTTATAAAAGAGAAACCTCTTCGTTTATGTTCACGTTATGGCAATATCCCGCTTTTTAAGGTTAAATTTGAAGTGAGGTTATGCATACATAATTACATCATATTAGTCTGCTTTTGCCGGCAAGAGTATGCATATCGTATTCTTCACAGCAGCGCGCGAAATTTAAAAATGTAAAATCGAATGTTTTTAAAATGTCATTGTAAAAAGAAGCTGCCCTCTATAGTCTAGTTGGAATATCATAAATTGCGTCACAGCGTGCGTGTCGGTACGTGTAAAAGTTGTCGGCTGAGGAGAAGAGGAAAGAATTTCTGCCATCGTGTCGTAATATGTATGTTTGGTTGCGTCGTTGCGTGTGATGCAGGGCAGCGCTGTGTTTCGTAGGCAGCTGGGTTTTTTGGTAGTTGTGGCGGATTAGTAGAGACGCGCCTTGCGTTTCAGTTCGCTGCGGCGCCACGTTGGCAGGCGATAGAAGTCCGGCCGTGGGCATTGGAACAACGCCTCGAACTCGGCATCCGATAGATGGCGCTGCAAAAAAATATAACCACTTTATTGCATGTCCTAATGGTATAATTACAATGTGCGTGTATATTTGGTTGCCCACCTCTAGATTACATCTGTCCACATCGGCCGGCAGGCGATAGTTGGTGATCATCAGCAGGTGGTAGGGGTAGATCTTCGCCGGCTCGTTGATGAGCATCGTGTGTGCGAGCGTCGGTAGGGAGCGTCGCACTTGTGACACGAATCCGCCGGGGTACCGCCCCAGGCCGCCCGTGTACGTCGTCGAGACGGGCATTTCCGAATTCTACGCCAAAAATCCACCACAAAATCAGCGACCAAATACCACACAACCAACAGGAACATACAAAGATTTACAATCCACCGAGTTTTCATGCCTAAATACATTCTGAAACTAAACTTTCGTAACGTTGAAGAAGTGTATGTGGAGGTGTTTAACGCCGAAAGTAAGTGGCAAAAGTTCCAAACTAAGGTGAAACTAATGTAGAACCAGAGGAATGCATGTGAGAACACGAAAAAACACGAAAACAAAATGGCCGTCAAGTAAAAGTGTGTACATACCAACGCACGCCTTTCCACATCAGTGATGGACCCAGTTGAAACTGTAGAAAATAAGAAGAAAAGTGTGTGTATTATAAACCGCAATCAATGTTCGAGGTTCGAGCAGGCACAAGATTCAATATTAGAAACCCTAGAAACCGTGTTAGAACCAAAACCGCAAAAGTATTGTCAAATAAGTCAATGTACACGCGTTCGGTCGAGTTCAAGAGTTTGGTTGAGTTGTTGAGTGACAAGACAAGATGGCGGATCACGGCACGCCCCTTGTCACAAGAAATGTAAAGGTTCACTAGAACACTACGATCGCTAAGGTGCGATTAATCAGAGAGACAGAGAGTAAAGCAGTCTACACACTAGTACACTAGGCGACTAGGAAACTTAAGTTTTAGGCCTCTACAAAGTAACGGTCAAGCTGTTTATCTAGACACCCGCTAACGGCGCTAACATTTACACAGTACAATCAGTACACCAGTAGGCATTTGGGGCCGTCGTCATACTCACTGTCGGACTTTCCGCTGCTGAAGTCGGTGCTGTGCGTTTTCACGCCCATCCCACTAAACGAGTAATCGCCCTGCGAAAGTTCACATTCACAGTCAACGCCATTGTTCGCAACATGTTTGCATACACAGACAAAACGTACCCCCAAACATTATGTATATGTGTATGGGAAAAAAACTTCGAACGAAAAATGCAGTGATGCCTGATAGAGATGATAATGATGCAAAAAGTGACTTCAATGGATTTAATGTAGGCATGTAGGGTAGGTATGATGGATAAAAGATAAAAGTAAACGAAAAGCACTGATTTGAGGTAATGTCAACTAGGTGGTGATGGCAACTTACTGGAATATGCGTATAGCTACCCGCCGACGAGCTGAAGGTGTGCGAGCGCGGCGCCAGGCCGTAGCCCGGCTTCGGGACGTGGCGGAGGGCGCTCACGACTGCGAAACGGACACGAAATGGGTGTGGTGAGAGGTTATGCTCTGGACGCGTCTCTACAAGCGGTGATCGCGCAAATTGGCCACGCGTTTCGTCGCGAACGAATGAGAATACGTTGGCGGTGAGTTTTGGGTGAGTCGGTGAGTGATACATGTCTCTTGTGAGGTTAGGGTGCACGTGGGTGGTACTTACGTAGCCGTTGCGGGCCGGCAGCGTGGACGACTTCAAACCGTATCCCGGTCGAGGCGGGTTACGCAGAGGCGACACGACTATACGCACCAACGAACAAACAAAAGCAAAACAAAAACGAAATCAACAAAAAAAAAAACAAAAAAAAAAGTAGGTATACTCAGTACATACACAGTTAAAGTAAATAAATGTAAAACCACACTATGTAGTACAAAGTACAATATTACATCATATTGTGCAGGAGCCAATCTTCTCATGCATGGCGCTCACCTTCACAACTCACAAGTCATCGCTCGCTTCAGATTAATGTTTTGCGTGTAATTTGGTTGTTGCTTCAACTATTTCATTGTTTTCGAACTCAACAAGTGGCCAATTAGATTGTCGCAGTTAATAAATATAATTCCGTTGGAAAAAGTACAAATTACGCATTTTTGTGGTTACATTTGTTGCGCCAAGATGGCCGCGATAGATGACCAAGATGGCCGCGATAGATGACCAAGATGGCCGCGATACTCACCATTGTAGCTGGGTATCTGGCCGGTGGAGCGGCCCATGGACGAGCGGCAGCTCATCGATCGATCGAATTCGTCATCATCGAAGGGCCTGGGATGATCAAGGTTGCGAGATGGGCTGGCGCCGAGCGGCGAATCGTAGCGCAGACGGTAGACGGGCTCTTTTTTTGCTGAGGGTGTCCTGCAGCAGGAGAGAGGGGCATAGAAATTAGGTGGTGAAGTGTTTAAGGAGGTGCGTTCCAACCTGGATGCGTTGCGCGGATCCACATTCGCCGCCTTCCACTGCTTGAACTTCTCGCGCTCCTTGACGTTCTTCAGGAACACCTTGCCGATGCCGGTGGCGATCTTGCTAAGCTCCTGCTCCTCGCGCTTCAGCTGCGCATCCTCGATCTCCTGCGGCGTGCGCACCTCGCCGTCCACGCCATCCTCGTCGTCGGAGACCGGCACGCCTTTATAGGAATCCGACCATCGTTTTCTACGTTCTACCAACGAGATAACCCCGAACGAAACGTTAAGTTGGATGTGCGTTAAGCATCAGCGTTATTTGGCGTTTTTTATAACGTATAGATCTACAGGGTGTCTCAATTTGGGTAATCAATGCCGATATCTCGAAAATTTGCAGGTGAGGATTTTTTTTAGGTTAAACTTGTATAGAATTTAATGCATAGGAAAAAGATTACTGAACAATTGCAATAAATTTAACGGTTGTCGAGTTATACGTCAAAAACCACGACCATGGTCAATCTTTGAAGCGCTGTAACTCGAAAACTATTGCCAAAACTTGTTTTGGTTTTATGAAAATAGTAATAGAATTCAGGGAAAATTTTTATGTCATCAGATCAATTTTCCATTTTCCGGTTTATACTTTCCTGGAAAAACAGTTCAACTTTCTTATTTTAAACCTGGACGTCTTATTTTTTTAACCGAACAAGAAATAAATGTTTCATATCGTTGAAAAGCCAATTTTTTTTTCTCTATCCGATGCGGTTAAAAAAATAGGGCGTTCTGATTTAAAATAAGAAAGTTGAACTGTATTTCCAGGAAACTATAGACCGGAAAATTGTTCTGATGACATAAAATTGTTCCCAGAATAAATCCATTAATATTTTATGAAAACTAAAACAAGTTTTCTCCAATACTTTTCGAGTTACAGCGCATCAAAGATTGCCCATATCGAATATGGTCGTGGTTTTTGACGTATAATTCAAGAACCGTTAAATATATTGCAAATTTTCAGTAATCTTTTTTACTAGGCATTACATTCCTAACAAGTTTCATCCGAAAAAATCTTCTACACCTGCTAGCTTTCGAGATATCGGCAGTAACTACCCAAATTGAAACACCCTGTATACTTTATTTGCGCCGTAATGTAATGGGAGCATAGTTAATGGAATAGTAGTGAACTCACTCACTCGTTCAAAAGACTCGCTCAAAACACTCGCTCAAAACACCCACTCACTCACTCAAAACACTCCCTCACTCACTCAAAACACTCACTCACTCAAAAATATACTTGTTCAAAACACTCGCTCAAAACACTCATTCAATACACTCACTCACTCAAATCACACGCTCAAAACACTCAGGCCGACACTTTGGTTAAGGTTACCCATAAGCCTATACAAATTGAATAGGCTTAGAGTTAGAGGTACCCTTAGCCAAAGTGACACTTAACTTGTCCCGTGAAATCGCCACTCACTCACTCAAAATACAGGATATTCGGGTAAGCATTTTAAAAATAAAAATGCAAACCTAAGTCATCGTAAGTCATGTGAAATGTTAGGTTAGGCGTATTTTACCTGGATCCGTGTAGGGATATGGCGGTGCCGGAAAGTCATCGCGCTCAATTTTCGGTTTGTCGCCCGGCTTCGGTGGCTTAGCGTCGGGGAAGTGCGCCAGCTCGATGGGCTCCTCGTTGTTCATGTGCGGCGACTTGGGGCGCGGCGTCTCCGACCGCATGGCGTCCACCATCACCGACATCCCGGACTTCGTCTGCCGGAAGCGCCCACCGGAAGATGAGCCGCGCAGTGAGCTTTGTGCTACACAAACAAACGCATTGTGGTATCATTGGTGCAATTTCTAGAAATAGTAGAAATCTAGGGGATTTTGGATGATCAATGCGCACTTACAAGTGGGTCGATGGAAGTGCGGCGACACCGGCGCCTTGTCGTACGGGTCGATCGGCTTCTTCAGATACCCCAGCGAGGGCTCCTCGGTGAGGTAGCTGTAGGTGTAGATCTTCGAAATGTCATCCGGCAGCGTCGTCGAGCGATTGTAGTCGCGCAGCACCAGTCCCGGCGACGGCGTGCGGTATCCATAGTGCTACGAAAGTTGAGTGTGAGTGACAAGATGGCGGCGTGGCGGCCAAAAGTGGTCAACAAACCTTTCGAGACATGCTACTCGCGCAATACAACGAACCGTTCAAGCTAGGCGTGCGCGAACGCATTGAAAACTGCAAATAAACACACTCGTGCGGTAAAACAAAAGGTAAAGAAAAAAAAAACACACTCACAGACACAAAACGTTAGTGGAAAGCACAAAACAAAGAATATATCAGAATCAGTAGATTTGCAGCCATTTTGTATGCATGTGACTATAGGCAACCCAATTTGCGAATCTACTGATTCTGAATCACTGAATAAAATAAAAGCGACATCTATGTGCAAGTTGTGAACTTCTGCGCTTACTTGCATCTCGCTGACGGCGGAGCTACTCATCCGATCGAACTCCCTGCCGGCGTCGACGTCCGTGCAGTGGCCGTTCGGCTCGCCGCTGCCATTGAGGATCTGGCCGTTTTCGGTTGGGCCGGGGCCGCACCGCGGATGCCAGATGGCGCCACCCTGCAGGTACATCTCCTCGCCGTCGCCGAACGGATCGCCGCATTTAGTGCAACGCGCGCATGTCGGATGGAAGTGATGATTGTCGCCGGCCTGCAGCACCTTGCCGCTGATGAAGCGCTGGCAGTAGGCGCATTTGACGCCGTACTGCTGCTGGTAGTCGCGTTCGCAGTACGGCTGCCCGTCGCGGCCCATGTACTCGCCGTGCAAGACCGCGCCGCAGGTGCCGCACTTGAAGCACCAGACGTGCCACTGCCGCTCCAGCGCCACGAGCGCCTGTCCTTCCTTCAACTCTTCTCGACAGCCGGCGCATTCTACAAACGACAATACCGACAATACTATATTAGTATATTTAGCCCCTTACAGATAGGCCACACAATATACAGCAATACAGGTTTATAAAGTCATCGCAAGGTGGCGCTAGGTGACACTAGGTGGCACTAGCTTTTAGTGCATTTTGCAGCTTTTGTTTTAGTTGTTTACTCTACCATTTTGATTGTTGCTCGTGTGGCTGGTGGGGCTGCTGACCTTCGGCGTGACGGCTTGCTTGATGGGGATGTGCATGCAGCGTCCGCAAAGCACCTCCTTGCCGGTGTAGGTGACCTTCTCGCCGGAGGGGAACGGCTGGCGGCATCGTGCGCACGTGAAGCACTTCTGATGGTAGGTCTTGCCCAACGCAGTCACAACCTTAAAATACACACACACACACACGTAAGTACTGTTTGTCAGTGACACTATGCTCGAAAATGCTCACCTCGCCTTCGACGTACTCCCCACAGGTGGCGCACTTGCTGCCGAAGTTCTTCTGATAGTCGGTGGTGCAGTAGTAGGCGCCGTCCTTGGAGAAGAAGCCGCCCTGCGCCAGCGAGTGCTTGCACACCGTGCACTTGAAGCATTCGGTGTGGAAGTACTTGTCCTGCACGCGCAGCACCTCGCCGGAGCACTTCTTGCGGCATGCCTGGCACAGTGTCTTGCCTGCAATCAACAAACGCACAGGTCTCAACATGTTCGTAACGAAGACGATGGTAACCATGGCAACCATGGTAACAAAGACAAAAACAAATGCTTGTTATTTTAACACTGCAGATACACTGCAGCAATTGCGTGGTGTGTTAGTAGTGTGTGAGTATATTTTTGATTATTTAATCAAGTTCAAACTTGTTTCTCATTCCTAAGCGCTGTAAAAATGGCGGATTACATCATCGGCTCACATGGCTAGTGAAATGGAGAGTTGAATAGTAGACGTGACGTGAATTAACATTCCACACATCACAGGTCCACTGCGACAGCGCAAACAAAACGATGAGCTACCGAGTTATAAATTCAACAATTAACCTTAAAATAAGATAAAAACCGTTTTCAATGAAAACGGAAGTGGAAAGTGATGTGAACACCAAACACGACTTTCGCCACCATTTTGTGAAACAAGTGGAAACAATCCTTCCGGTACCTCGCAGTTTCACTTCCGGTATACACACTTTCCGATTGACTAATGTACAGCGCAGTATTATATCTCAATTCCCCAACCGCTCAACCCAACCTCAAGCTTTAATAACAATCGTTATACTTTTATAATATTAGTAGAAAGTACTAGAAACATTATGCAATATTTCAACCGCAGTTCGCAGTTGTAATCTTGCTACCTGCTACATGAGACAGGGTGTCATAAAATATAGAAATCGTTAAAACCTTAAAACATAAAAATTTAACGACTAGTGCGATTTTTATACAAAGTGTGTTTGACTATCGAATTGCTCCAAAACGTAGACGATAGCACTAGTGGGCTAGTGTTTAATTAGTCCGTTCGTACAGTTGCATAAAATTAGCGTGCTTTATATCAGTTCGCGTGTTGTGGCGTAATGCGTATGTACAGTGTCGTAAAAAATTTAATGTCTTTTTACTTACTTAATACTTTTAGTACCATTAGAGTTAGGAATAAGTACGAATATCAAAGGTCAAAGTGCACACTTTGTGCAAAAAAAAATCGGTTTCCTTTTACTTCTTCACTCTCTTCACTTTCTTTGTTATTATTATTATTTTTCATAGTTTGTTTGGCTCACCCTTTTTAAATGGCGTTTGTTTCGTATCCAAATTGTTGTTTATGGTGTTGCGCTGCAGCACTTGTTGGCTCGTGCGATTGTTGCCGCCTCCGCTACCGCCATCACCGACGGCGACAGCGAGCGGATTCGCCGTCTGCTCGGAGAGTATCAACTGTTGCGTTGTTGTCTTGGCATCTAGTTTGTCCTTGCCCTTCTTGTGCTTGCCGGACTTGCCCCCGCGGAATAATTTCAACATGTCGCACTCTTACTTTATACACTTTGAACTATAATAATGTAATTCATATAAGACTTAGTAAAGATTTTTACTTTTGACCCAAAAATATGCAAAAGAACGTGTTTCTTCTGATTTTTTTAAATTTGGTTAGTTTACCAGTAGAATATCTTGATAATTAGAATGTATGGAGCTTTCCTAATTTGGTAGTTGTTGTTTATCATGATAAGATAGAAACAAGGAAGAAGTGATGGCGTTTTTGGTTGAAGTTGTACAAACAGGAAAATAACACACGGTATAAGCTAAAAATTAAAAGTAGTCAAACTATATTGATAATTAGAATGTGTGGAGCTTTAATAATTTGGTAGTAATTGCCTATCATGATATGGAAGAAGCGATGGCGTTTTTGTTAAAGTTGTTTGTGCATACAGGAAAAAAGATGTGGACAAAATAGTGATTTTTACTCATTTAATCGTTAATTTAAAGAAAATAAAGATATACAGTGTCTTCTTACTGAAGGTATACACAGGGAGAATGACTAGTTCATTAATGCTACGTTTTCTGATTTACTATGTCTACCAACTGCAAGAATACACGGTATACCCCAAAAATAAAAAGTAAAGTCAAATGTTTTTATGATAGTCACGTGCTATCTTAATAGATGCTTAGATGCACATTCCCTGAGCACATGATTTCCTCCTCTTCTTGTTTTGGAAAACATTTGTTCACTTTTTTTCAAGATTCCTTTGACAGTTAAAAATAAAACTTCGACCTTAACTCTTTCCCATCTCAAAATATTCTCCCCTAACACAATATATTTAGATGTCTTGATTTTCGTACGCTCTCATGCTATGTACAGAAAAAAGTATGTCTGGTTGTCTAAATATAGCCGGACGCATGGTATTTTTAAAATCAATGTTTTTCAGCATGTGCAACCCACACACCTCCCGAGTTCCAACTTCATGCATGTATTTCCAATGTCCAAATCTCAACAACACGTAGCTGACGTGTGCAACGGTGCAGTAAAATCAGACGAAAACAAACTGTTTGAAAATTGCAAATTGCGATAAGTATGCAAATTGCGCTTGCGAATTCATAACAGACGCATTGGCGCATATAAAGCACTTTGTTTGGTACGTGTTTTTCCCGGAATTGTTTTGCAAACTGCACTGGAATAAGGGGACATAAAATTTGCAAGTAACATGATTGCAATTTATGAATTTTATGTTTCCAACATAGAGGTATAACAATTTAAGAATCAATTTAAGGTGATCAAAAAGATTCAAGGCTATTTTACAAAATAATTTTAAAAGTATAGTTAATGACAAAAAGAAATATTTTACTTATTTTCGATCGCGCGTTTTGATTTGTTACTCATTGTAATATACCGCGTGTTCGGTTTACAAGTGTACATATGACTTCCAATGTAAAATGTAAGGAAACAAAGAAACAACAAACTTTAGAAAGCTGCACGCGTTCTCAAAATATTAAGGATTTTACATTGCATTTCTTCAACATATCAATATTATACGATACCCTATGGATTCCCATATGGCAACTTATTTGTTTGTTGGGATATTTCACTAAATTCGTGAACTTAAATATTACTATCGTTGCAGAGTGTTCATAACTCACTTTCTCCTATTTAGTTAACACCCTTTGATCCTTACAATCATTCAAGATTTTATGATTTTTGCCTATCAATAATTGGACATAGGACATAGGGGCCATGTCCTATGCAGAGAAATACATACGGTATAACAGTAAATTATCTACAAGTTTTCGAAGATATAAATTAATAAGATTGATGGAATCAGATAATATTCAGTTCAATATTGGTTTCCCCTATTGCCTACAATTTCGAAGAATATACAGTAGATTTTAAAGAGGATGACCTTTTCTTTCATTCATCAACTTGATATCTGACTCTCTGACTGCACTGACTCTGACATTCTATTTTCTTACTTTCTTGGAACTAAGGATGCTTGATCGAGCAGGGCGGGAGCAAGTAATGAATTGTGCCTCTATGTGCAGTGTAAGTTCTAAGTTGTACTGTGTACGTATGATCTTATGCTATATTTAGAAGAGAGTCGTAGTGGAAGGTGGAAGTCGAACGTGAGTGAACTCACTCACCATCACCAAACTGAACTGAACTGGGCTGAGCTGAATACTGAAATTGAAATGCACCGAAGCGCGCAGTCATTCCATCATCGGCACATCGGCCAAAGCAAAACTACAAGCAAACCCAGTGGTACATACAAGTAGACTGACTACTGAGTATGACAGTACGGCGGTACAAGTACAAGTACGTCTTGTGCTGGCTGTGGCAGCTAAGGCACTTTAATAGCTTCCTAGAGAACTCCTCGGTAATTAAAGGAATGCCTTTGACTCAACCGACTTAATCTTTAAAAGATCAACAAAAATTGAGGAGGTTGACTAGTAGACATGTAAAGCCGCATTTACACTAGTAACAAATTTGCTAAGGTTACTTGTAACTTAGTTATTTCTGACTTCAACAGATTTGCTAGAGAAACCCGTCAAAACCGCGTTTACACTAGTAACAAATCAGTTCTCACGCATCCCACAGAATCCGATGTTCTCTAATCTCTATATTTTTCAATTAGCTTAAAAGTGCTTTCTTTGTCCCACTTCATTTTGAATCATGTATCTTGCGCGAA
>JARJDQ010012314.1:0-10901 GCA_030264215.1 Geostiba sp. GC000077 | reverse complement strand
ATTAGATTCTTATCCGGTAAACCAGTAGTAGTTTCAATTGGATTCTTGTCCGGTAAACCAGGAGTAGTTTCCATTAGATTCTTATCCGGTAAACCAGTAGTAGTTTCAATTGGATTCTTATCCGTTAAACCAGGAGTAGTTTCAATTAGATTCTTGTCCAATTGAACCAATGGATCCTCCGAATCGTTCTTAATATGAGTAGATTTCTGAGATGATAGCACTAATTTGTCGGGCCGTACATATCCATAACGAACGCGTGGTAATGTATAATACTCCTCTCGGATACATTCAGCTTCTCTACGAACCCAGCACATCATTTCATCTGGAGCTGTGGTCACTGGATTTATCTCCAGAGGATCATTATTATTTTGGATAATATCCACATCCGCAGAATCCATTATTTCTTCTGGAATAGTTTCCATTGGATTTATCTCAACATAATAACCTTCTTCTTGGAAAGGTTCCGGGAGATTCTGAAGAAATGATGGAAGATTTTCCATAATCTCCATATCGTCTTGGTTAACATCCATTTGATCCGACGCTTCTTCTGGAGCGACTTCCATTGGATTTAGCTCCAATTTGACAATAGCCTCATGCTTAACTTCTGTTGGATCCATTTCGCATCCAACGGTGATCTGCAACATAAATCGTTTAAATAAATGATTGTTTTGTATTTGGAAATTGAAATCTAAATGAACTGTGTGTTCATCTCAATCGCATTGGATTAAAACCCATGTTCTAGTGACATAACTCAGCTTTACACACTTGTCGGCTAGAGGTGGAATATGCGTGAACCATATAGCTTTGTATGATGCAAAAAGCGTGCAACACAGCCTTTGTTACATACGAACACCTTAACGCGTCGCTTGCTCGAGTTTAATTGACTTAATTCACTTTTGATTTTACCTGGGAAACTAGCTTAAATCGTTTTCTTTCGTTCTTTCTTTCATATTCGCGAAATTATGCGCTACGAATCGGCCTCGACGAGGTGTGGCGAAGGAGCGCGGAATGAAAATGAAAACTTGAAATTAAGGCACCCAGGCAGAACGCTGCAGCGAATAACACCGTAATTCGTGAGGCGCACAAAGACGGAGGGCAAACGTGTGAAAGTAGCGTCGACTGTTCCTTGGTACATGTGCAAATGTGCATATTTATGATTTTTCTTGAATCTCGATCTATTCTTTCTAAATGAGTATGTTGGAAAATACGATTTTCGAGCACCGAAGCACTTATTGTGTGCGCACTTGTTCTGGATTGAGACATTGGTGCGCCAGGTGTTACACAAGCGCCGGTTTGCTTCGGCACGAAACAGGAAAACACATTCTCCATGCAAGCACGCTTATTATATTCGATGTATTTACGACTTCCTTTGCGAACGCAATTTATGCACACAAAAAAAAATCGACCAATTGGATCAATGCTTCATCATTAATTTCTTATTTCAATTCAATAATTTCGATGACCTTAATTGACTACCAACACAAGACAATTCGCTTGCAGCGTGCAAATACGAATATTTCGGCAACAGCAAAACGATTTATGCGTCACCTCAAGCTCAAGACAGTCAAGACTATTCGTATTGCGCTTTAAAGTTTAAACTACCATGTTCTTGTGTTTTATTGTTCTCTCGGCCCCGCCATCCGCCAGCTACCGTGCGTTTGCCTTCAGCGTTGACTTACATATTGTGCAAGATTGCAAGTCGAATGGGCATTCTTGGGTATTGTTCGCGATTTACTTACGAATCCATGCGCAAGAACAACAAGTGCTGCCAATGTTACGTGCAGCAGCGCACAGGCCAACATTGTCTCTCAACAGTCTCAACGCCTCGATTGTGCAATGGACGTTGCATAACTGCCACAAGTATTAACGAAAACGAGCAGAGCGCCATGGCCGAGAAGTTCTGCTCTTCGGAAGGCGAGAAGCCCAATCAGAACGTGAAATTAGGCGCTTCCGTTGTTGTTCTGCGGTTCGGCGCCTCGCGGTGGGATCCGATGCCGTACTGTATGCCTACCGCATTGGCATTGATACGTTCTTATATTTCGTTGCTCCATGTATCCAACATTTATAAGATGCTTCTCTCTTCAAGCATACTGGCATACAGGCATTCAGCAAACAAGCACACACACAGAGACAAAAGTAAAAATAAATTAACCTAGATTTGTATCTTGGTATCTCCAGTGTAAATGCGAAGTGGGATGAGCCGAAGATGCGTCACTCTCTCTTTGCTAAAGCGCCCGCCCGGCCTCTTGACCGAAAACGTGTGCCACCGATGAAATGGAAAAAAATTCTGCTGGCGTGCTGACTCCGAATTCCAAATAATCAAAATTCGAACTCAAATGAATGCACGCTTCGATGTTGCTTCAAATATCACTTTTTAAGCGTCAATTTCTGTTGTACGACAAAATTTCACTTGATGTCGTATCATTATGAGTCGCACGATTAATCTACGATACGCTTTACACACTTCAATGTTCACATGCACACATCTAGTTCCTTCCCTCTATAGGGAACGACTGCAATTTGTGACGGTCATTTTGTCATGTCAAACGCGGGGGCCCCAAACGCGGAGTTCTTTACATTTGCAACGTCCTATTAGGGCTCTCACGCTTGCTTATGATTATTTGACCGTTAAATTATTGAACGGATGAATGATAATTTAATAATAAGATAAAAATGCACTTACGAAATGAAAATGCTCGAATGCTCGAAATGACTTGCAGCGATGAGCGATGATTCTGGATGTTTGACTGATTTGACTGAATGCAGGTGGCCGTTTGACCTTGTGCACTTGTGCTTCTTGCCTAGTCACAAGTGACAGTTCACAGTATTTCTTGCTCTTTTCGCCTCACCCTTCTGTTTGGATTTTGTGCGCGTGTGAGTGTGCGCAAAAGGCAGAAAATAGGCGTGTCCAACCGATCACCACACTAAAAAACTCGTTCAAACGTGCAAAAGAAGTTCACAATTGACGACGAATTTAAAATATGTGTGTGTCTGCTAACGGCCTTGACGGAGTAACAGTGCATCGTTACATAGTAACGGACGTATCTTTTGTTAGGCAGAAAATCAACGCTTACTTGATTAATTTGTTAGGGTAAAGCGACGATGGAAACTGATGGTGTGTCTATACTCTATATCTATATACTCTACGACTCCAGTTGATCCCGACCAGGCGACCATTACCAATTTGACAGTCCATAGCTTGCGATTTATGTTGTAAAGGGAATAGGAGTTGTAGCCTGGTTTTGTGTGCACTGTGCAGAAAGGAATTGATTGGTGATTGATAAAATGACTGGTAATGTATTGCGTTTTCTATTGCGGCCAATATTATTATGATAATCAAAATTAGGTAGGTACACACTTTTGAAAGTACATATGTACATCTAGTATTAAGCATTCCAATCGCATGCCGCATGCGAAGCGCTTTTATTTATTGCGGTTGTAGTTGTAGCTGCAGCGGAACGGAAGTGATTGAAAACTTGACTTTCCAATTTCGTTACGCGCTCACGACGCACGCACAACTTCATAAGCAGTTTGGCGAGTTTATGAAACAATGACAGAGCCATGACATAACAATAGCACACAATAAGGTAGTGTAGGACTGTAGGTGAAGCGTCGTCCAAGCCCGTCGAAGCGTTCTTTTTTTGTGTCCTCTATCGTTCGATGGTTAATTCCCTGTTTGATGTAGTGGCAATGACGGCGCTACGGATCCAGCAGGACACCGTCGACAGCAGCAGTAGCAATGCGTATTAAGAACTACCCAGGCAAGGCGGTCCAGAATGACCCCGGGTGGCTGGAGATGGACGTACCGCCGAGCGCCCGCGGTAAGCGCTACGAGGCGAACTGGAGCAGCGCCGCAGAGCTGCCCGCCCCCGGCGGCGGTGACGTCCCGCTGCCATCCAAAGCCGGCGGTATCAACGTATGGGAGGGCACGCTGCGCGGTACTTCCAGGCTCTCCCAGTACCAGGCGCTGCTGGACGAGCTGAAGGAGTGCGCAAATGCAACACCGACGGCGCCCCCGCCGCCCCACCCCAAATTGAGGTACCATTCGGACAAGTGTCTCGCGCGCATCAACTCCAAGACGAAGCACGACTTCGAGACGAAGAAGAACGTGCACTTTGTGAATGTGAACGCACGTTATTACCGCGACGAGGATGCGTTCGACAACGAGCACGATGAGGATGAGGATGATGGGCGGTGGTTGGACGAGGGCGAGTATTTGCAGGCGCGCCGGCAGGGCGGTGGTCGTGCCCGTCAGCGCATCCCGCCGCTGAAGCTCTACCTCAGCAGTCCCGAGCTGTCGGACTCCGATAAGAGCTCCAGCTCCAGCTCGGCGCTTGGCTCCGGCGCCGCCAGCAGCGCCGACGACCTGGAGGCGGACGTCTATGCGCATCTGTATAAATGCGGACGTACCAGTCCCGTCAAGGGCAGCGGAAAGGGCCGGCTCACCGGCGACGACTTTCTGATACCCAGGCCGCGCCTCGTCGTCCCGGTGCATTCCTACGGCGTACGCAAACGCAAAACTGGTAACTTAGTCAGCGCTAACTGTGATACAACTGCGAAATGTGATAATGGTGAGCAAAGGGTTTTCATTCAAATATAAGGTAGCTTAGGTAGCTTAAGACTTAGCTACCAAGCCGACGCGACGGGCTGCCAAAAATGATGATTCCACGACGTCCACTCTAGTTGTCATTTACCTGTTTTTTTGTATGTCCGTTGAGGATGGAAAATTATTCGTTGTTCGTGTGAAAATTCTACGTTCCGCAATGTGCGCGCACTTTCTGTGACCTCTCGCAGGCACTTTGTCCGTCGCCGGGGCAGATTCGTTCGCATCGATCAAGGTGAAATGAGGCATCAAACATACTAAACATGTGCCATACAGGCGCGCTGGAGAAAGTGACCTCCCGCATGGCGAGGGGTCAAATTTCTCCTATCGCCGCGCACTTTCATTCTTTCATCTTCGATTTTTTATTTTTATTTTTATTTTTGGTTTCGCCATGTTCCAAGTGTGATGCATTATTTCACTTCTAGATGGCCGCGTCGAGGTTTCGCGCGAGAACAAATACCTGAGCACGTTGGCACCTGGCAAGGTGCTCGGTGAGCTGGCCATCCTCTACAACTGCAAGCGCACAGCCACCATCAAAGCCGCCACCGACTGCAAGCTTTGGGCCATCGATCGACCATGCTTCCAAACGATCATGATGCGCACTGGTCTCATCAGGCAAGCCGAATACTCGGACTTTTTAAAGAGGTAAGCCAATGCGACAGTTTTAATAACTAGGTTGGATTGCAATTGTCCGCTGGACAGGTGCCATTCATCCGAATATAGGAGAGGGGAGCAGAGTAAGGCCCTGTGTAAGGCCGGACAGGCCAGAAACAACGTGAATCATAAAAAATCACAATAAATCATTTTAAAAGAATCATGCCGAATTGCCAACTTCTTCTTGACTTCAACGACTTCTTGTCGGCAATTCGGCATTTTTCTTTTAAAATGTTTCATTGTGACATTTTCACGTGGTTTCTGGCCCGTCCGGCCTAAGTACGGTTGTTTTGAAGATGGAGGATTAGGCCGAGAGCATTTGTAACTCTTCAATGTGTCTCCATTGTTATGCAATTCAGAACCCATTCCGTTCCATTTGAAAACCCGGCGATCACTAATCCTCCATCTTCAAGACAACCCTACCTACCCAGGGCCTAAGTTGATTTTTATGCACTATAGCATATGGTAGTGCGTATGTCCCTGGATGTTGACTCTAATTTGGATTACATCGGTAATCTGGCTAATGGAAGGTATTTTCAAGTGGCCAGGTGCCATAAACTTTGGGTTCGCCAGGTATAAAACGATATTCTTACAGGGCTGGCGTTTCAAAGAAGATTTATATTTCTTAACTGCTTAACGAGAACTGAATCTTTTAAAAATAAAATATCGATACGTCCCTGTAATTTTAGTTTTAAACGTTGTCTTGACCCAAGTTTTGATTTATGGCCTCTTTTGTTTGTAATTATTCTTGTGTTTTAATTAAAGGTGTAATTGAAAGATTATTTAATTTATTATCTATTCCAGTTGAAATGTTTGATCCATTGTCAAAATCATAGGATGAATTTAATGTTAAAATAACATGTTTTCAAATCTATAGTTTTAAAATCAGGATTGTAAATTTAAAATTCAATTCCTCCAACGATATTGCCAGTGGATCAAGAATTTCAATTGTAATGGTTAACAAATAAAATAATCTTTCAATTCCACCTTCAATTAGAACAAAATAATAATTAGAGACAAGGTTGACAAAGAAATTTTAATGCTCTATATCTCGGTCATGAAGAACAATTTACCTACTTCTTTTTCGCTAAATGTACTACTTCTTTCATGATATTCAATAAAACCTCCAGAGATAAGCTGCTTACGCACTTTCTACGTAATTAAATAGCTATTATAATCGATGTAATTTATTCAAACAATTAGAGTATCTAAGGCCCGACATTTGGTTTTAAAAAAACGCAAAAAATCGCTTTTAAACGCTAACTGGAAATCGGGCCTAAGTCAGCTGTTTATCAAGAGACAAGAACCAAGCAGCCAAACGGCTGCGTTTATGTTGTGGTTTAGCATTCAGAAGTAGTTTTATTTGCATCTTCGATGTTGAAACATGAAACAATCAACGAATCAACAAACTTTTGTATTTGCCGATGTGTGATATTGGTTTCCCAGAGTTCTGTGCAAACGCCCAACTCAACCAGAGGTGCCCGCCAGATGCGTTGTTACACCTTTGTTGTAACAGTTTTTTTTAAAGATAATTCTGCAACCAAATGTCCGATTTTCAAGGTCTCTTCAAGTAAACCTTCCTGACGTAAATATTGAGGTCTGTGTCAATTTTCATGACCATATGTAAAGTGGTTTGGAAGGAGTATTGTCGAATCGAAATCCAGCTCCGTTGGCTCGTTTTATTAAGGTTGAGGCCTACTATAATACGTATTTTCTAAATTGTATGAAGGGATTGCAACAGATCGCATCTATGTTTTTTTGTTAGTAATTTCCATGTCAATACAACCTAATATCTTCTTGGTATTCTTCTGAATGACCATCTGTCGCAATCTGACAATACCAGATGGAAACGTCTCCACTGGAAAGTTTCCAAAATCTACCTTCATGTTCCTGCTGGAATAGATACCCTGAAATGATGGTGAAGTACTAGACGATCATTATAAAAATATTAAGCTTACTGCTGGTATTGGACATGTGTCCCTTGTTAGTCCACTTCTCTCCAGAATGAGAAAGTAGAACTCTCCTAAATACTTCCGTTGAAAAGCACACACATCGTCTCCTTTGAGCGTCAACATATGGATGAAGTTCTTTCCGTTAGTGGAGAGAGCAACGTGCACTAGCATCTAAAAGCATCCATTAACGTTATCACCTCGAAGTTACAACTGCGGAACAAGATAAAACTTACAGACGCATTGTAAACGTAGGGAATTGTAAAGGTGCCTTTGTAGTCCAGATATTGCACGTTCCTGATAAACCTGAACGACGCTTGGATTTTCAACGGATAGTCGACGAGTGGATCGCAATGTTTTAACTTCCTGATGCGTACATTGTTGTCAAACCCATCTACAAATCTCGCCTGTACCGAACATAAATGGAATCTTTGAAATTTTCGAAAAAGAAAAGCGTTTCACTTACCGTGACAGCAACGCACATCAACAAATAGAAAACGCTTAGCACCATTTAGACTGACTTGACTTAAGCCTTAAGAAGTATGGTGGAAATGCATCAGTAATGCTAACACTAACACAACTTCTATATTTGCCTTTCTCTGCTATAACAAAAAAGTGTTCACAAGCGATGGCTGATGGTTCAAATCAGCAGGAAAACGGAAATCTCAAGCGGAAGCGTAAATTGCCCTCGTTTTTGCTGTTTTGTGGTAATTTGCAGGCAAATGCAAATGCTCATTACGCCAGGCGCGGGCGCGGAAGTGAACAATTTAGCCTCATGCATTGAATGTGCTTGTCTCCTTGCGCAGCGTGCCGATCTTCAAGGACTTACCCGAAGACACGCTCATCAAGATTTCCGACATCCTCGACGAGGTAACCTACCAGGAGGGCGACTACATCATTCGGCAGGGCGCCCGAGGTGACACCTTTTTCATCATCAGCAAGGGGCGTGTGAAGGTGACCATGAAGCAGCAGGCCAACAGCGATGAGAAATTTATCCGGAACCTCTACAAGGGCGACTTCTTCGGCGAGAAGGCTTTGCAAGGGTACGCAACGAGCCTGCAACATTTTTGGAAGCATTACATTGCGTTATTGCGAATTTTGATTGTAGGGATGACTTGCGAACGGCAAATATTATTGCGGACGACTCGGAAGGTGTTTCGTGTCTGGTCATCGACAGGGAGACTTTTAACCAATTGATATCCAATTTAGACGAGATACGTACCAAATACAAGGATGAAAACACCGAGCGAAAGAGGTAAGATGTCATGATTAATATTTGTAGGTTGATTAACGTACATTAACCTTTTTTACTGAACTATCATACTTGACAAAACATGGAACAGTGGTGAGTCATAGCGCCTTATTTAAACTGATTTTTTTTTGTTTGTTTTTGACTTATTTTATTCGGTAATGAAATAAAAAATTGTGCACGCAGGATAAACGACGAGTTTGACCACGTGAAGCTGAACGATCTGCGCATTCTCGCCACGCTTGGTGTTGGCGGCTTTGGCCGCGTTGAGTTGGTGCAGGTGCAGGGTGATACGAACCGCTCGTTCGCCCTGAAGCAGATGAAGAAGGCGCAAATCGTGGAGACTCGCCAGCAGCAGCACATCATGTCTGAAAAGGAAATCATGGGCGAGGCAAACTGCGACTTCATCGTCAAGCTGTACAAGACGTTTAGGGATCGTAAATATCTGTATATGCTGATGGAGAGCTGCCTAGGTGGCGAGCTGTGGACGGTGCTGCGCGACAAGGGCCACTTCGACGACAACACCACCCGCTTCTACACCGCCTGCGTGGTGGAGGCGTTCGACTATCTGCACTCGCGGAACATTATCTATCGCGACCTGAAGCCCGAAAATCTGCTGCTGGACAACCACGGCTACGTGAAGCTGGTCGATTTCGGCTTCGCCAAGAAGCTGCAGACCGGCCGGAAGACGTGGACGTTCTGCGGCACGCCCGAGTACGTCGCGCCGGAAGTTATCCTCAACAAGGGCCACGACATCGGCGCCGATTACTGGTCGCTGGGCGTGCTCATGTACGAGCTGCTCACGGGCACGCCGCCCTTCGCCGGCACCGATCCAATGAAGACCTATAACATCATCCTCAAAGGCATTGACGCCATTGAGTTTCCGCGCAATATCACACGCAACGCTTCGGCACTCATCAAGAAGCTCTGTCGCGATAATCCGGCCGAGCGTTTGGGCTATCAAAAGGGTGGCATCAGCGAGATTCAGAAACACAAGTGAGTGTCAACAAACTGTAGATCGATCTAATCATGTGACCACAAAACGCGAATTTGAGGTTGGAGTCGTGGAATGTCACACAACAAACGTTAGCAACAATGCTGCCAACTTCAGTTTGTGTTTTCATGATTTGGCAAGAGGGCTGTGATCCTGTGATTGGTTGAAATTTTGAAATACGTAGTGGTGGGGATAACGTCGCTGCACGAAACCGCGAAACCGCGAAAACGCAAATCGCTGGGGCCGAAACTCAGCTTTAGTTTTAGCACAGCTTTAAGGTTCATCTAACATGGTATAAATGGCATCAGCGATGGCAGTTTTCTCGTAGCCAAAGTAAGAGCTGAGCAATTGAACATTAAAATTTGTTAGAAATTTGGAGGTTGGAGTCGTGGAGGGCACACAAATAACTTTAGCTCAAGACAATGCTGCCAACTTCAGTTTTGTGTTTTCACGATTTGGCAAGAGGGCTGTGATCCTGTGATTGGTTGAAATTTTGAAATACGTAGTGGTGGGGATAACGTCGCTGCACACTGTTGCTTGTTCAACTTTTCAACCAATCACAGCTCTCTTTCCAAAAAGCGAAAACGTAAATCGTGGGAGTCGAAATTTATCTTTAGTCTTAGCACAGCTTTAAGTTTCATCAAACATGGTATAAATGGCATTAGCGATGGCAGTTATCTCGTAGCCAAAGTAAGAGCTGAGCAATTGAACATTAAAATTTGTTAGAAATTTGGAGGTTGGAGTCGTGCAAGGCACACACAAATTATGACGTCACATTAGATCGATATACACTAGCAAGCGACATGTCGTAAATGCTTTTGTTCTTAGGTGGTTTGATGGTTTCAATTGGGAAGGCCTCTGCGATCGTTCCTTGGAACCGCCGATTCTGCCAGTCGTCAAACATGTCACCGACACATCCAACTTCGATGAGTACGCCCCCGACAGCGACGGGCAACCGCCAGATGACATCAGCGGTTGGGACAATGAGTTTTAGCGCGTTTAATGCTTATAATCATATTCGATATTCGTTCCTTGTAATTTGTGTCTGCGCCAAGGCACACTCTACTTTTTATGTGCATGCAAAGCGAGCATGATCGATCGACAATCAGAAGCCGAACATGATAATTTTGTAGAAACGCGCTATACTCCATTCAATTTTAGATTTATGTAAAATGTTCATGTATTAAGCAAAGAAACCGAAACAAACCCTACATACACGAGTTATACATGACCCATTTGTCTCTTCTTATTATTAACTCGTTAATTAAATCTGTGGCGTTTTGGCAGAAGCAGACAACTCCACTTTTTGGGGTTACGAGAAAAATTGCGTTAATGTTTTCAATCTGATTTTTCAAATGCAGCTAAATTGATTCAAATTTTAACTGTATATCAAGTAATTGATTAGAAACATGTTGAGTTTTCACAGATTCGGTTCAAATAGATTAATTTTCT
>JARJDQ010012307.1:0-18435 GCA_030264215.1 Geostiba sp. GC000077 | reverse complement strand
GTTCAACTTTTGGAAGTGAGTCACAATATTCCTGCAAGCAAGTGGAATTCAAAGGCAGTAATAAACCAAAGCCAACTAAGGAAGACCCTAAAGTGAAGAGGTCATGCAGTCAGGGCTGTCCAAGTATTTACGTTGGGACGAGCACTAGAAACTGCAGCAAAAAAACGTCAAACGACGGAAACCAATCTGTACAGTGCGTTAGTATTACCAACGATTTATCTTGCAAAGCTGAAGGAGGTGCATCACCGGATAAATCAGTTACTTGTGTTGATGGGTGCACGTATTCCTGCAATGTTGCTAAGACAACATGTGTAGATGATCGCAGTGGTGTTTGTTATATTTCTGAGGAAACATCACCTAACCCTGTTCCTACCTGCGTTGATGACTGCACACATCCATGCAAAATAGAAACTGCTATTGCGACCCAAACGATCGTCAAAGAAACAAAGTTTGCTGCAATAGAAAGTTCAAAACGTGCAACATGCGATGAAACCTGCCAATCACTCTGCTCGGACAATAAAATGGAATCTGCTTCAACAAGTGAATCATATTTGACCTCCAAAGAAGGGAGTTCAACTTTTGGAAGTGAGTCACAATATTCCTGCAAGCAAGTGGAATTCAAAGGTAGTAATAAACCAAAGTCAACTAAAGAAGACCCTAAAGTGAAGAGGTCATGCAGTCAGGGCTGTCCAAGTATTTATGTTGGGACGAGCACTAGAAACTGCAGCAAAAAAAGGGCAAACGACGGAAACCAATCTGTACAGTGCGTTAGTATTACCAACGATTTATCAGACCCGCTTAGAACATGCATATTTATTTGTACTGATAAAGCCAACGATCCGGTCTGGAATGAAGCGGCAGTACGTACTCAGACTTGCCTTGTTCCCCCTCCCCCTGTGGCTCTAACGATTACCACACTCGGCAGCACTTGTTCTTCCAAAGGAAAACCAACGGACAAATTGGAACGGTGCACTGATAAAGCTTCTGAACAAGTATGGTGCAAGTGCAATGCACGAACACAAACGATGAAGAAGATTCAGCCCTGCACAGCACTAACATTTTTAGACAAGAAGCAGTCGGCGAGTCGAAAAGAAGTAAAGTGTGCAGTCGAAACAACAAGTGTAATGGAAGAGAAGATATCCGATTTGAAGCCGGGGAAAGATTGCCCGCCCTGTTGCAAAGCGCCAGTTCCTAATGTGGAGATGATCAACAAGAAGTGCAGTTGCAAAATTAAGAGTAAAAAATCTGAAACGAAGGAACGAGCGCCACAAGATTGCAAGACAACCCAAATATGTGAGCCTGACCCCAAAGCTGAGAAACCTGTATGTGGTTGTCCTGACATGCTTGATTTGCTCGAGAAGGTGAAAAATGAGTTCAAACTCTCACAGCAATTGTTGCGTGAGGAATTATTAGAGTCTGAGTACGCAGCACTTGAAGCAGCGGCAAAAGTAAAGCAGGTTAGTGCTCCCACAAAGGTTCCATTAAAAGAGAATAAGTGCGCTGAAATTCAGAAGAATATAGTGTCGGTGGACAAAAATGTGCAGGGCAAGGATTATAGTCCAATGAGTAATGATCAGCTGAAAAGTAAGCGGTACGATATCACGCCAGATTATGAACGTAAGAATGCTCGACCGCCGATGGCAGAGGAAGGCCATGTTCCTCAGCCGAAGACAAAAAACCAGCCAAATGAGAATAGCCCTTGCATTTGTGCGAGTGCCCAAGAAAAATCTGCCAGCACTTGTGGACTTAAGACTTGCAATTGCTGTGCGTGTGGCAAAGCTTCCGTGGCTAGTGTCGTTCCAGGCAACGGTAGGCGATCTGTTGATCCAACATGCTTGGAGAATGATATCTGCGAGTTGTTGGAAGAGGCTGAAACCAAAGATGAGGGCTATTGCTTTCAATGCGGAGATTCCAGCAAACACTCAAGTAATTGCACCTGCGTTGATTGCCTCTGCAAGAATGTACGAAGAGGTGGCAATGGACGCCCGATTTATGTCAAGGACATTTGCAAAATGAGGTGCACCTGTAGGCAACGTGGCATTTGCGATAAATGTAAAGCTATCAAGGCTACGATGAGGTGCAAGCTGCATAAGGATGGCTCCAGCGGAAGCAAGCAACCATCGAAGAGGTCATGTAAGATAACTCCTACGTCTAGTAAAGCTACGACTAAAACTAAGAGCAAGGCATATAGTCGAAGTGGCAGGCAAGGGAGTCCAAGTCCGCAAATCGCAACACCAGCTGCACTAGCTGTACTAGCTGCAACAGCTGCTCCAGAACAAGCAGCAAGAGCAGATCGGGATTCGTGCGCCAGTTGTGTATTTGAAGACGCCAAGGACACTTATGGCGAATGCTTCACTTCCTCGACACCGGTACTAACGAAAAAGACATGTCGTGACGCTTGCATTGCATTTCATGGCGATGTTGGTGCTTGTGATTGTGCTACGCACACTATTACCACTGTAGATGGTTCTTGCATGGCTGAGAGCCCAACGCAGAAATGCGTAAAATCCTGTGGAACACAACAGGCGACATCTTGTGGTAGCACCATCACTGACCAGGGAACGACTGTCATCTGTGACCAGGGTACGACCGCCATATGTGACCAGGGCACTACCGTTATACCCACCCAAGAAATATGCACCCAGTATTCCCCGAGCAATGCACATTGTCAAGCTGAACAACCAATGGAGTATCCCTCTGATTTATGGTCGCGAGGAGGTACCCGTTATTTTACTACTAACAAAGGCAAGCAACAGAAGGAAATCGACACATTCAGTGGGAATAAACTTATAGTACCTGCTACCGAAGAGGAAATGAAGAAGGTATTGGTGGAAGCATCTGGTTATTTTGCTGTTTATCCTGAATCACGACTTGCCTCGGAAGGAGCTTTCAGTGATTATTCCGCATCAACGGGAACTAAGGCATCGACCGGAACTAAAGCGCCTACTGTCGCTAAAATTGTGCAGCAAAGAAGTGATGCAAACAAGAAACAAATCTTGGATACGACTAGGTCTAATGTTGCAGCCAAGGTGGGAAGTGTTCGTCCCTCGCATATTACAATTTCGGAGAAACCCAGTTATGCTGTTGCTCCCGGTCCTACCAGTGGGAAAGGAATATTAAGTCAAGTTGGTAGTAAAGCGAGTAAAGCGAGTCAACCGAGTAAAGCGAGCAAAGCTGGTAAAGCCGAAAAATCTGTTATTCCTGTACAAGTATGCGAATGCGGAAAGCCATATTGCACTAGAGCTGTGGCCTCCTCACGATTGACCAGTCCAGGAGGCAGTAGCTATATTACAGCTCCCGATGGCAGTTTACTGAAGGAAGTAATAAAACCTGATGGTCGGATTGATTATCAAGCTCTAAGCGCGTTGGAAGAAAAGCGGGTGATAAGCCAAGTCGGAAGCAAAGCAGGCGGAGGTGTCACTCCTCAACAAGTCTGCGAATGTGGGAGGTCATATTGTAGTAGGGCAATGGTTCTACCTGAAGTTATCAGTGCTGGAGCAAGTAGTGCTGCAGCAAGTAGTTATGTTACAGCACTAAATGACAGTATAATGAAGCATGTAATTAGAGCTGATGGTCGGATGGATTATGAAGCTTTAAGTGCTTTCGAGAAAAAGCAGATAAAACGGACAACTAGTAAGCCTGGAGGAGGTGTCCCAAGTGGACCATTCTGCGAATGCGGTAGGCCCATTTGTCCAAGAGCGGCCCCACCAGTCTGCGAATGTGGTAGGCCCAGTTGTCCCAGGGCGGCTCCACCTGTTTGCAAATGCGGTAGGCCCGTATGTCCCAGAGCCCCCGCACCTGTTTGCAAATGTGGCAGGCAATCTTGCCCTAACGCCCCTAAGGCCCCACCTCAAGCTGATGGGGAACAAGTTTGCAAATGCGGAAGGCCCTATTGTAAAAGAGTTGGTGCCCCCGCTGTATGCGAATGTGGACGGCCATATTGTCCTAGGAAGGCTGGCAAGCCAGACGGTAGTATGGCCGAGGTCCCACTTGGATTGCAACGTACTGGTCCGTCCACTCCAGATGGAAGCAGTACCCTGGGATCAGAACCAGTCCGTTCTGTCGCATACGCTCGTATTGACTATGAGCCCGAGGGTGTACCAAGTATTTCTGGTGACGATCAGTTCTACGATGCATTATCTCCTGAAGAGTGCGCTGGCCTCATTCCTCCATCACGCAAAGACCAACCAGATGGGGATCAATCAGAGGAGTCAAGTATGATGGAATATATTCAACCCCTGCAAACCATTGTAAAAGAACACGCGAAGATTGTATTTTTGAAAGAAAGCAATATTGATGCGAACCTTGCAAAGGAACAGTTGGTGAAAGACGCGTTGGAGGCCACCGAAGAACCAATGGCGAAAATGGTTTACGACGAGGGTCAACCCATGTTTGATATGATGCAACCTACACAGTCAACCGAAACAATTGCAACGAGATTGGATCAACTGGTTGATTTATCGGAGCAGGATTTAATTCCGTTCCCAACGATTACTCATACTGGAGATGGGGTCGTTATTATTGTACCCATAAATTCCTCCATCAGCAATATTGAAGGACTATTGGCAGAACTGCTTGCAAAGTATCAGGTTGCTGAGCCAAGTGCGACGCCAAGTGAACATCAAAGTGAAGAAGAAGTAATGGCAGAAGATATTGAACAGCCCGAGAGTGCAATAATAAGTGAAATCAGTACACTGGCGAGTGAGCAACTAAGTGAAGAATCGAATGAAAAGCCGAGCGAGGGACAAGGCGATGTACCATCTGAAGTATCTTCAAGAATCTGCGAAATATGTTCAATTTGTGATGTGAAGAAAATCATATCCAGGGAAGAACCATCTGAAGAATCTGAAGCAGAGATGTTGCCATTCCAGGTCATCCTGAACCCAATTGCGGATGTCATTGTTATTGAAGGTGAGACCGACGAGGAAATACAGGAGATAATGGGCATTATCAGAGGTTATCTGCAAGATGCCGACGATGAGGACATACCTTATATGGAGGTTGAAACTGCCGGTCATCAAAGATGTTTTATCCCCGCTGAAGAAACTGATGAAAATATTCAAATTGCCAGTGGTGTTGGGAAAATTGTAGAGGCTGTCGATGAGGATCAGTTACCTTTCGCAGTTGTGACTCAACATGATGGCAAAAAAGTGGCACTGTTAACTCATCTCCGGGATCAAGGACCACTAACTGACTACTTGGATCAACTTTTAAAAGACATTGAAACAGCAGAACCATCGCGCATCACTTCTCCAGGATCTAGTTATGTATCGGAAGCTGAGGAAGAACCCGTCAAGGCCCCCATTGTTTGTAGTAGTGTGGTTGTATGTGGCAAGCCAACTTGTCCTAAGAATCTTGCTAAAAAAGAGATCCCAGTCAGTGAGGGCACTCCCAGTGAGGCCACTCCCAGTGAGGTCACTGCCAGTGAGGTCATTCCCAGTGAGGTTCCCGTTCAGGTTGCATGTAAAAAACCAACTTGTCCTAAGAATCTTGCTAAACAAGGCATCCCAGTTCCCGAGTCACCAGTCCAGGAATCTACTACTCCCAGTGAGGCCACACCCAGTGAGGCCAGTCCTAGTGAGGTCACTCCCAGTGAGGTCACTCCCAGTGAGGTCACTCCCAGTGAGATCACTCCCAGTGAGATCACTCCCAGTGAGGTGACACCTAGTGAGGCCACTCCCAGTGAGGCCGCTTCCAGTGTGGTTCCTGTAGAAGAGGGTCCCGAGGAGGCTCCCGAAGAACCTCCGGAAGAAGCACCAGAAGAGGAGAAGATGGAGAGTCTTGCACCTAGTGAAGCGTCAACCGTTACTCCTGAGGAATCAATTAAGGAAACTGCTCCAGTGAGTGAAGAAGAAGAAGAAGAGAAGACGTTGACACCAGCATCAAGTGAACTTTCCGCAGAGGCTGGGAAACAAATGTCAGAGAAGACTAAAACTCCTAGTGATCACACTATTGAAGAACCTGTTAGCGAGAAAGCCCCGAGTGAAGCACCAAGCAGTGCAACAAAGATCACCACCCCTGGAGAATCAATTCATTCTGAGGTTCCTGATAAAATTTCAAAAGAGGCGACCCCTCCTATTTCAGTTCCTGTTAGTGACCACGGGGGAGAGCAGGCTGTGAGTGATGCCTCAAGTAAGGCAGAATCTACACACTCGGCAGAAGCAAAAGATAAAACTAGAACACCAAGTGTTCACACTGCCCCAGAGTCTGAGGTTAAATCACCTAGTGCAGCCACTCGTGTCTCTACACCTGCCGAATCAACCCACACTGCCAAATCTGGTAAAATAGGGACACCAAGTGTTCACACTGCTCCAGAGTCTGTGGTTAAATCACCTAGTGTAGCCACTCGTGTCTCTACACCTGCCGAATCAACCCACACTGCCAAATCTGGTAAAATAAGGACACCAAGTGTTCATACTGTTCCAGAGTCTGTGGTTAAATCACCAAGTGTAGCAACTCGGGGCTCTACACCTGCCGAATCAACCCATACTGCCAAATCTGGTAAAATAGGGACACCAAGTGTTCACACTGCTCCAGAGTCTGTGGTTAAATCACCTAGTGTAGCCACTCGTGTCTCTACACCTGCCGAATCAACCCACACGGCTAAATCTGGAAAAATAGGGACACCAAGTGCTCATACTGCCCCAGAGTCTGTGGTTAAATCACCAAGTGTAGCAACTCGGGCCTCTACTCCAGCCGAATCAACCCACACGGCTAAATCTGGTAAAAGAGGGACACCAAGTGTTCACACTGCCCCCGAGTCTGTGGTAAAATCACCTAGTGTAGCAACTCGTGTCTCCACTCCTGCCGAATCAACCCACACGGCGGAACCTGAAGAAAAAACGAGGACACCAAGTGCTCACACAGTTCCAGAGTCTGTGGTTCAATCAGCCGGTGAAGCAACCTATGCAGAAGAACCTGAGGAGATCGAAGAGATAACATCCCCAAGTAAGCGTTCTTCTGTTCCTGCTTCTGAGGTGGAGAGTCATAAGACAATGGCTAAAGCCCAAAGTGCTTTTGAAAGCGAAACTGCAGTGTCATCAGCTAAAGCATCAAGTCACGAAAGTGGACCAGAAGAAGTCGTGAAAGAAGAAGTACTCGGCGAGGAAGCAGAAGCTCAACCTGAAGAGGAAGAAGAACCAATAGTTGAAGAAGAAGGACCAGAAGTGTTAGTCGAAGCATTAGTCGAAGAGTTAGGAGAACCAGCGAGCAAAGAACTTGAAGAAGCAGTTGACGAAGAGGTTGAAGAACCCGTTATAGAAGAGGTAGAAGAACCGGTTATCAAAGAGGTTGAAGAATCCGTTGCCGAAGAGGTTGAGGAACCAGTTGCCGAAGAGGTTGAAGAACCACTTGCCGAAGAGGTTGAAGAACCAGTTATCGAAGAGGTCGAAGAACCGGTTATCGAAGAGGTCGAAGAACCGGTTATCGAAGAGGTTGAAGAACCAGTTATCATTGAGGTTGAAGCATCAGAAGCCGAGGAAATTGAAGAACCAGTGGAAGAGGAAGCTGCAAAAGAAGAAGAGTTACAACCAGAGGAAGAAGAATATAAACCCGAAGAAAATGGAGCTGTATGTCCGCCGATGGACAGTTGCAAATGCGACTCGTGTGTGGGCACTGAACACATGCTTGCAGCTCTTGAATGTTTATTGGACGTGGTCCCATTGGAGACTATTCCAGTTTTCCTTGGCGAAATTGTGTTGGTTCCGGGTGATACTCCAGAAGAAGTTCACACAACAATTGAGTGCTTAAAAAATATGTTGAGAAGTGCAAGGGAAGAGGATATACCGATGCGGTCAATCAAAACATCGAACAAAGAACGTGTCTTTGTGCCAGCGGGAAAGTCGCCATCAAAGACGGAAATATCGAACTTTTTCAATGACAATTTAAAAACAGTAGATATTGAGGATTTGCCATGTGATAAGTGCAAAACCACCGATTCTATCTATGCGATATTCCTCCCGATTAACGGTAATCTACTTGGTGATGACATCGCTGAATATCTCAAGCAGAAAATACAAGAGGCATTCGATGAGGCAATGGATGCTGGAGCGTTTTCAGCGTTTGGCGACCATTTCATTCCATCAGCGGCTGATGTCAGTATGAAGGATGATGAAATATCGCATGCAGATATGCCTTCCGAAGGGGCAATAGATATTCCGTCTTTAATTAAGACGGTGTGCGAGGTCTGTTGCGATAAACGTCTTGGACAAAAACATACTCAACTTATACGAGCCTACATTGATTTCTTGCTGATTCAAGAAGTGCAAAACCCAGAAGGGTTACTAAAAGGTGTTGATATGGATGCACTGCTGCGCAATAGACATAACTTGAAGCATTTTAAAGAGATTGTAGACTTTGATCCCAATGAACCATTGGCATGGGGAGCTGATGAGCGCTGTCTTCACCCAAATAATGTAGAAGCAATTGCGGAAATCATTCAGCGAGAAACTCAATTTCTCCCAATTAGTTATACGAACAGGTTTGAATTAGAAGAAAAATTGATGGGATTGGTTGAGGCCAAGGGCGAATATAGTGGTGATGCGGAATGCCATGACCAAGTATGCAAGGAAATGGTTGAGGAAATGTTTGGGAGTGAAGATGAGGAAGATGAAGATGAAGCGGATGAAGAAGAACCCGAAGAAGACAAGAGAGACGACGAAGAAGAGCAGGCAAATCCAAACCCTGTGTGTGATCCTTGTTGTAAGCAGCGAATGGGGCCTCAGCATATACAACTACTACACGCCTACATCGACTTCCTGGTGCTTGAAGAGGCCAAAAACCCTGAAGGTTTATTAAAAGATGTTGATCCGGATATTTTGTTGCGAAACAAACAAAATTTGGATCATTTCAAACAGGCTGTGGAATTTAATCCAGATGAACCACTGGCGTGGGGGGCCGATGAACCATGTCTTCATGACCACCACATGGACGCGATCACAGAGATGGTTCAACGACAAGCCCAGTTCCTTCCAATTAGCTATGCTGACAAGTATGCAATGGAAGAGCAAATACTGGGCAAGATGGTCTCCAAAGGAGAATTTACAGGTGAACCCGAATGTCATGAAAACGTATGCAAGCAAATGGTGCAAGAAATGTTTGGCTCTGCTGGAGACAAAGAAACAGAAGATGAGGATGCTTCTGGAACTGCCAACGCTGTGTGCGATCCTTGTTGCAAGCAACAACTGGGACCAAAACATGCTCAACTTTTACGCGCATACATTGATTTCTTGCTGATTTCAGAAGCAAAGAAGCCCGATGGGTTATTAAATGACATTGATAAAGATGCCTTGTTGCGAAATGGTCAGAATGTGGAGAAGTTTAAAGAAGCGGTAGAATTTAATCCAGAAGAACCACTTACTTGGGGTGCTGATGAGAACTGTCTTTGTGAGCATATCAAAGACGGACTCACGGACATGGTCCTCCGACAAACTCAATTCCTCCCCATTAGTTTTGCTGACAAGTATAAACTAGAGGAACAATTGTTGCAAATGATTATATCGAAAGGAGAATTTACTTGTGACGCGGAAAGTCATGAAAATATTTGCAAGAAGATGGTTGAAGAGATGCTTGGGTCCCGTCAGCCTGGCGGCAAAGATGAAGATGAAGCAGATGCGAACCTTAACTCTGTGTGTGAGACTTGTTGCAAACGCCGTTTGGGATCAGAACATGCTCAACTTTTACGCGCCTACATCGACTTCCTACTTCTTGAAGAAGTCAAAGACCCTGCAGGTATATTAAAAGATATGGATAAAGATGCTCTGTTGAGAAGCCAGAAAAACTTGGAGAATTTCAAACAGAATATAGAATTTAATCCGGATGAACCTTTGGCCTGGGGAGCTGGCGAATCCTGCCTTTGTGAGCATCAAAAAGACGCAATTTCAGAAATGATTCAACGACAAACAAACTATCTTCCAATTACCTATGCTGACAAGGATGCCATAGAAGTAAAGTTTATGGAAATTATTGGGTCCAAAGGAGAATTTACCTGTGATGCGGAATGCCATGGACATGTTTGCAAGAATATGGTTGGCGAAATGTTTGTTGGCTCTGGGAAAGCAGATGAGGACAATGAGGAGGAGGAGGAGGAGGAGGAGGAGAAAGATGTGAGCCCTAACCATGTGTGCGATCCGTGTTGTAAACGACGATTGGGACCAAAGCATGCGCAGCTTATACGGGCCTACATTGATTTCATGCTGATTGAAGAAGCTAATAAACCAGAAGGTTTATTAAAAGATATGGAAATGGATGCCCTGTTGCGAAGCAAACAAAACTTGGACAAATTTAAGCAGACAGTTGAATTTAACCCAGAAGAGCCATTTGAATGGGCAACCGATGAGTCCTGCCTCTGTGAGCATCAAAAAGAAGAAATCAACGACATAATTCTGAGACAAACCCAATATCTTCCAATTGGCTTTGCTGCCAAATATGCACTGGAAGACCAATTGTTGGAAAGGATTGTCTCCAAAGCAGAATTTACTTGTGATGAGGAATGCCATGGTCATGTTTGCAAAGAAATGGTTGAAGAGATATTTGGTGTTGATGAGGCTGATGAGGACGAGGAAGAAGATGATGGCAAGGAAGAAGTTAGCCCTAACCATATCTGTGATCCATGCTGTAAACGACGACTTGGTCCACAGCATGCTCAACTGATACGTGCTTATATTGACTTCTTACTGATCAATGAGGCAAATGATCCGGAGGGATTACTAAAAGATATGGACAAAGAAGCACTGTTGCGAAGTAGGCAAAACTTGGAAAATTTCAAACAGAATGTTGAATTTTATCCGGATGAACCACTGGCGTGGGGGGCAGATGAAAGCTGTCTTTGTGAGCATCAAAAAGAGGGCATTGCAGACATGATTCAGCGACAAACTCAATATCTTCCAATTGGCTTTGCTGACAAATATGCAATGGAAGATAAATTGCTGGAATTGATTGTGTCAAAAGGAGAATTTACTTGTGACACGGAATGCCACGATCATATTTGCAAGAGTATGGTTGAAGAAATGTTTGGATCTCCGGAAGCTGATGAACAAGAAGAAGAGGATAGTCCTAACCCTGTTTGTGACCCCTGCTGTAAACGACGACTGGGACCACAGCATGCACAACTTTTACGAGCATACATTGATTTTCTACTAATAAAAGAGTCAAAGGATCCAGAAGGATTATTCAAAGACATGGATATGGATGCGCTGTTGAGGAGTAAACAAAATTTGGAGAAATTCAAGGAAGCTGTGGAAGTTAATCTAGAAGAACCACTGGCATTGGGAGCTGACGAGTCCTGCCTATGTGAGCACCAAAAGGAAGCTATTACAGACTTGATTCTACGACAAACCAATTATCTTCCAATTAGCTTTGCTAATAAGTATGCATTGGAAGACAAGTTGCTGGAACTNATGTGATGCGGAATGCCACGAACATGTCTGCAAGAAAATGGTTGAAGAAATATTGGGCTCTGGTGAAGTGGAACAGGAAGAAGACGAAAGTGTAGGTCCGAACCCAATTTGTGATCCCTGTTGTAAACGACGCCTGGGACCAGAACATGCTCAACTTTTACGCGCCTATATTGATTTCCTACTGATAGAAGAGTCCAACTACCCTGAGGGGTTATTAAAAGATATGGATATGGATGCTCTCTTGAGAAGTAAACAAAACTTGGACAGTTTCAAACAGACTGTTGAATTTGATCCCGAAGAACCTCTGGCATGGGGAGGAAATGAAAGCTGCCTGTGCGAACATCAAAAAGAGGCTATAACAGATATGATTCAGCGACAAACACAATATCTTCCAATTGGTTTTGCAGACAAATATGCCCTGGAAAATAAGCTACTAGAAATGATTTTGTCAAAGGGTGAGCTAACATGTGATGCGGAATGCCATAATCATGTGTGCAAGAAAATGGTTGAAGAAATTTGTGGCTCCGGAAAGGCCGAAGAAGAAGAGTGCGTCAACCCGGTCTGCGATCCTTGTTGTAAACATCAAATGGGACAAGAACATGCGCAATTGTTACGAGCATATGTTGAATTCCTCCTGATCAAGGAAGCAAGTGACCCTGAAAGTCTCTTAAAAGATATGGATAAGGATGCTCTATTGCGCACAAAGTACAACTTGGATAACTTCAAACAATCTATAGAATTTGATCCGGATGTGCCCCTAGTGTTTGGTGCAGAAGAACCATGTCTTTATGAATATCACAAAGAAGGAATTACAGACATAATTCTGCGAGAAACACAATATCTGCCAATTAAACCTGGCGATAAGTTTACTCTAGAAGAACATTTACTCGATTTGATTTCGTCTAAAGGAGAATTCACTGGTGACGCTGAATGCCACGAGAAAATATGTAAGGAGATGGTCGCAGAAATATTTGGACTGGCGGGTACGGAAGACGTTGCAAACGCAGTATGTGATCCTTGTTGTAAAGTGAAAATGGGATCACAGCATGCTGTACTTTTACGGGCATACGTTGACTTTTTACTGATTGAGGAAGCAAATAACTCCGAAGGTGTATTGAAGAATATGGATATGGATGCTCTGTTGCGAAGCAAGTTTAACTTAGAAAACTTCAAGAAATCTATCGAATTTAATCCAGAAGGACCAATGACATATGGTGCTGACGAGGCTTGCCTTTTTGATTACCACAAAGAAGGAATTACAGACATAATTCTGCGGGAAACCCAATTTCTTCCAATCAACCTCGCCGATAGGTTTGCCCTAGAAGAACATTTGCTCGAGCTGATTTCGTCTAAAGGAGAATTTTCTGGAGATGCAAAATGTCATGATCTTGTGTGCAAGAAAATGGCGGAAGAAATGTTTGGCTTTGTAGAAGCTGAAAACACGGGCAAGCAAGATGTGGGTGTTGAAGGAAACCCTATATGTGATCCTTGCTGCAAAGAACGATTTGGAGCACAACATGCAAAGCTTTTAAGCGCATACATCGATTTCTTACTAATTGCGGAGGCAAGTAACCCTGAAGGTTTATTGAAGGGCACCAATCTGGATCTGTCGGAACATAGAAAGAATGTCGATGATTTTAAATCGACCATTGAATTTGATCCGAATACACCATTGACATGTGGGGCTGACGAGATTTGCCTTTATGAGAATCACAAGGAACCAATTACAGATTTGATAATTAAACATACCCGTGATCTTCCAATTACCTATGTTAAGAGGTTTGCGCTTGAACAAAATATAAGGTTCATTATATTTTCCAAAGGAGACTTTACTGGTGATTCGAAATGCCATGAGAACGTCTGCAAGAAAATGGTTGCAGAAATGTTCGGCTCTGGAGAAGGAGGTCTGGCAGGTGTAAAGAGTAACATCGAGTGTGATCCTTGCTGCAAGCGACTGGGACCTCAACATGCTCTACTTATACGAACTTACATTGATTTCCTGCTAATTGCAGAGTCAAATAAACCAGGAGGTTTACTAAAAGGCATTGATGGTGATGCTCTGGTCGAAAGCCGACGAAATCTAGAGAGTTTTAAGGAAAACAATGAGTTTGATCCTGATGCACCACTGGCCTGTGGAGCCAATGAGATCTGCCTTCATGACTCTCATAAAGAACCAATTGCAGATATGGTTTTGAACCAAACCCAAGCTCTACCAATTAGCTTTGCTGCTAAGTTTGCCTTGGAACAACAATTCCTGGAAAGTATAATGTCTAAAGGAGAATTTACTGGCGATGAAGAATGTCATGACAATGTTTGCAAGAAAATGATAGCAGAAATGGTTGGGTATGAGGAATCTGACAAAGGGAACGCGAAAGAAAATGCTGCCTGTGATCCCTGTTGTAAACAACGAATGGGACCACAGCATAATCAACTTTTACGTGCCTACGTTGACTACCTACTAATTGTCGAGTCACATAATCCTGAAGGCTTATTGAAAGGTATGGATTTGGATGCACTGTTGCGAGCTAACTTTAACGTTGATACTTTCAAAATATCAATCGAATTCGATCCGAAACAACCACTGGCTTTTGGAGCTGATGAGGTTTGCCTTTGTGAGCATCACAAAGAAGGACTTACAGAAATAATTCTGAGGGAAACCCAATTTCTGCCAATTAAATATGCCGAAAAGTTTGCGTTAGAAGACGTATTGCTTAGTTTGATTGTGGCCAAAGGAGAGTTTACTGGTGATGCCGCATGTCACGAACAAATATGCAAGGCAATGGTTTCTGAAATGTTTGGGCTCACTGGAAGGGACACGGAGGGAGCAAACCCAGTGTGTGATCCTTGTTGTAAACTGCGAATGGGAACACATCATTCTATACTTGTTCGTGCCTACGTTGACTTCTTACTTGTTAACGAAGCAAGTAACCCGGAAGGTTTGTTAAAAGAAATGGATGTGGATGCTCTGTTACGAACTAAGTTTAATTTGGAGAATTTCAAGCAATCTATTGAGTTTGATCCAGAAGCGCCACTGGCTTATGGAGCAGACGAACCTTGTTTCTATGAGCATCACAAGGAAGCCATGACTGAGATAATTCTGCGAGAAACTCAATTTTTGCCAATACGGTATGCCGATAAGTTTGCCCTGGAGGAACACTTGCTTAGTTTAATCGTGGCCAAAGGAGAGCTTACTGGAGACTCGACATGCCATGAGCAAATCTGCAAGGAAATGGTTGCAGAAATGTTTGGGTTGAGGGAAGCAGATGAGGGTGTAAACCCTGGGTGCGACCCTTGTTGTAAACTGCGAATGGGACCAAAACACTCTAATATTTTGCGTGCTTACATCGACTTCTTACTGATTAAGGAAGCAAAGAACCCGGAAGGATTATTGGTAGGCATCGATAAGGATGCTTTGTTGCGAACTAGGCATAACTTGAATAACTTTATTGAATCTATTGAGTTTGATCCGGAAGCACCTCTGGCGTACGCAGCCGAAGAGACTTGTCTGCATGAGCATCAAAAGGATACAATCACAGACATCCTTTTAAGAGAAACTCAAGGCCTCCCAATTAAATATGCCGATAAGTTTGCATTGGAGGAACAACTGTTTGCCACAATTGCGTCTAAAGGAGAGTTTATCGGTGGTGAGGCATGCCATGAGCAAATATGCAAGGAAATGGTTGCAGAAATGTTTGCCTTCGCAAATGAAGAAAAACTGATTTGTGACACATGTGAACCTTGTCCAGCAGAGCCTGGAGAATGTCGTCCCGAGGTAGAAAAGTCAGAGAGAAATACCACAACTACCATATCCACCGGTGTGAGCACCATGTCTGGTTTACCGTCAAAAGACAGTGGGGATGTGTCGAAGAGTAAATCTAAGCGCATGTTTGTGATCTGCCAGAAGTATAAAGACCAAGGAGAGCAAGTCACAGGCGACAAGAGAGATAAAGGAGAACAAAGCTTGGCTGATGACCGCCAAGGACATGGCGCTGGTGCAAGTAGGAAAGGCGCAGGACAAAACATTGGCGGAAGGAAAGACCATCGAGGGAAAGACCAAGGAGAACAAAGCATAGATGATTTATTTAACGACAAAGGAGAACGCATCATACACGGCAGGAAACACCAAGGAGAGCAAAGTACCAAAGATGAGAATAAAGAACAAGGAGCGCAAAGCTTAGCCAATCAGAAAGACTATGGAGCACAAAGCATGGCACCTGGGCGGAGCTCTAGTCGAGCGTGCACGTGCGACTTTGATAAACTATTAAGAATGACAAAAATGGCAACAGCTCCCCGGGGACCTGGAGGAGAGAAAGGAAGTAAGAAGGGTCCTCATGGTTATGATGATGAAGAAAACATGGTTTGTGATTGTGAACCACTATGCAAGTGCGAGGATTGCACATTTAAGAAGGGAAAGGGTCAACAGCAGCGTCCTCCAGTGGACAAAACAGGTTGGTTATGCAATTGCGTTGGTGAATGCAAGTGTACAAAGTGCGCCTTTATTCGTCCTGAGGATAAGAACAAGATGGAATGCAGCTGCACAAAAAAATGCGTATGCCCCAAGTGTGAACTCAAAGCACCTAAATCCACGAAGCCCAATAAAGGCAGCAAACCCAATCGTCCTAGCTTTGTTGATGAAGACGATGATGACTACGAAACTGCGCAAAGTGATCTCAGCGTGGACGTGCCTCAGAAGAAGAAGCGGGATGATAGACATGTTGGAGATGATGGTAGAGCACGGCCTGATAAAGAAAGCAAAGATAAACCGACAAAGGAGAATAGAGAACAAGATGGAAAAGGTAGTAAATCTAGAGATGAATCTCCCAGTAATCAATCAATTGAGACGTCGGGCGAGAAACATGGTGGACATGGCGGCAAGTCAGGAAGAGATGAAGGAAAGGACCATGCTGATAGAGACAATGACAAAAGAAACTCAGATAGATCACCACAAGACCATTCTAGAAGGAAAGATGGTAGAAGTGATGCAAGGGATACATCTCCAAATCAGTCTAGGGACAGTGTAGAAACCAGTGACAGTAATAAACCGTGCAAAGAAGATACCTGCATTTCAGTAAGAAATAAACTAGCAAATCGCAGAAGCAGTAGCAGTGCAGTGGTACAACCTTCTAATAAAACCAGACAACCAGATGCCACTCGTCGCACAGATAAATCAAAACCTAGTCCACCCAGTCAATCTAGTCAGCGTTCAGATGACAGTCGTCCTACACTTGTGAACAGAGGATGTGATGCTTGTACAAATGCCAGCTGTATTATGGATCGAACGGCACGAAAAAAAGGTTCGAAGTAAGTGGGCAAATTCGTCAAACATATCTCATTGATTTATTTTCGTGTTTCTTCCAAGGTGATGACGAAGTCAACAACCCGCCAATGTCTGAATGGTCAGATCAAGATAGTTCAAGAAAATCAAAAGCGAGTGAAAGTTATGCAAGCAGCCAACGCATATCTTCAGCGGGAATTAGTTGTCAAGCTTTGGGAGCAGGAGAAATGCATACTCCAATCAAGAGTTGTAGTGGACGTCCAGAAGCAGTAAGTTGCGCAGGCATTACGAAAGCTATCCATCATACAGAAAGAAGCAGTGGGAGTGAAGGAGATGAGGGGGGCGAGGAAACGTGTAAGGGGATGGTAGCAGAATTATTTGCAACTTCATGTGCAGGACTTGGAAAAGCCGAAGAAGAAGAAGATGAGGGGGGCGAGGAAACGTGTAAGGGGATGGTAGCAGAATTATTTGCAACTTCATGTGCACGTCTTTTAAAAGCCGAAGAAGAAGAAGAAGAAGATGAGGGGGGCGAGGAAACGTGTAAGGGGATGGTAGCAGAATTATTTGCAACTTCATGTGCAAGACTTGGAAAAGCCGAAGAAGAAGAAGATGAGGGGGGCGAGGAAACTTGTAAGGGCATGGTAGCAGAATTATTTGCAAATTCATGTGCAGCTATAGGAAAAGCCGTAGAAGATGATGAGAAGGATGTTTGTGATACATGTGAGCCAGAAAAAGAAGAAGAGGTTTGCCATGAATGTGAGCCTTGTCCGGCTGAGCCTGGAGAATGTCTGACTGTGGTAAGCTCCCGCAGTAAAGGAGAAGTACAGGCTTGCGACATATGTGAACCTTGTCCGGTAGAACCCCAGGATTGTCTTCCTAAAGGCGATGGGGCTGAAGAAGAAAAAGCATGCCTTATATGTGAAGGGTGCTTAACAGTGCCTGGGGAAAGTCTTTCCGAAGCGGAGGTTTGCCGGGTATGTGAACTTTGTCTGGCAGAATCGATTGAAGAGGCTAGAGAAGCGTGCGTTACTTGTGGTGATTGCCTAACAGAGCCTGGAGAAGAGACTGAAGAAGAAAAGGCGTGCGATATATGCGATGATTGTCTAACAGAACCTGGAGAAACGCTTCCCGCTGTAGATTCAGCTGAAGAAAAGGCTTGCGTGATATGCGAAGATTGCTTAACAGAACCTGATGAAGAAAAAGAAAAGGCATGTGCTTTATGTGAAGGTTGCTTGATAGACCCTGGAGACAGCCTTTCCAAATTAGTAGAGGCTTGCAATGCATGTGAATTCTGCTTAGCGGAATTTGTTGAATGTGTTCCTGCGGTAGATGCAGAGCATCACGAGGTTTGCAATATATGTGAACCTTGCCTAGCTGCATATGGAGATGGTGAAGCGCATGAAGAGGTTTGCAATATATGTGAACCCTGCCAAGCAGAACCTGGCGAATGTCTTCCTCAGGTAAAATCAAAAGCATACTCGGCTGAAGAGGTTTGCGTTATATGCGTAGATTGCTTAACAGTGGGATCAGGTAGTAATGAAGAGGAAGAAGCTGAGGCTTGCAAGGAATGTGAACTTTGCGTGGCAGAAAATTTTGAATGTATTCCTGTGGTAGCCTCAGAGCATCACGAGATTTGCAATATATGTGAACCTTGCCTAGCTACATTTGGAGATGGTGAAGCGCATGAAGAGGTTTGCAATATATGTGAACCCTGCCAAGCAGAACCTGGCGAATGTCTTCCTCAGGTAAAATCAAAAGCATACT
>JARJDQ010012297.1:0-20012 GCA_030264215.1 Geostiba sp. GC000077 | reverse complement strand
TCGATACTTATGCGCTCATTCCCGTAGCTTATACGGTCGCCTATTATATCCACTCGTGTATTTCTATTTACCTTGTGCGCGCGGCGTATCAGCGTTGCAGCACTGATAGGTTGGCCCCCCACACACGACAAAGACCGAAATGAGAAAATTGCGAGACGATCCTTCTCGCGACGACCCGATGATCATTTCATTTGGCGGATCTGGCAGGACCAACACCATGGGTATTCTAATCCCGAACCGCTTTCTTTCATTCTTTCATATTTTACCGAATTCGAGAGTTTCGTAATTTCGTCACAACGTAAAACCAAAACGTTATCCGAGCTGTATCCGATAACTGTTTTTTTTTTCCTCTTCGCAGCCATTTCAGTGCGCGTACAGGTGTGCTGTTGTCGTTGTCCAACTTAACAAGTAGTAAATTTTAAAAGTCGAAATACGAAAAACTATCTATCGGCCTTAACGAACTTAAGAACTTGCGATCACCTATCGGAAGGCCCGGCTGGCGCGGCTATTAAATAGCGCATAACTGCGACTGCGTGTGCTGAGCTGCTGAACTAACGAAAATAAATGTGAATGCTAGGGAGTTACTCAATCTCTACTATTTTTCCAAGTTTATTCACCAATTCCCATGGCTTTGGAGCGAGCCGTATTTTCACACAAATTGGTTTCGTTTCTTTGATAAGCAAATCGAAATGTGAGGAACTGAGGAGTGAGGATATAGGTTAGGAGAAATCATTACTTTGTTTCGTTGTTCGGTTCACTCCAACACCGCAACTTGATACTTGAGCTTCGCCACTCATTAAAGTTCACACATCGCTGCGTTCCGTACGAATGTACGAACTTACACAGTTGAAATCATCTGCGCGCCGGGAACGCAAACCAGTTATTCATGCTTATCACATTTGTTATCATTATTATTGTGTTATGCTTCTATATTTTATATTTGTGTGTAGGTATAATCATGGAGCTTAAAAACAGTTTTAATTAACGGAAGCTTCACACAGCCCAACACCGAAAACCTGCAAGCAACAAAGAGTTTTGCTCAACCTGACCATCCACAATTTGATAGACACGTATTGCAATGCGGCAATTTCTAGGAAATCTGACGCACTGAACACAACGACGAATTGCCATTGCGGATTGCGAAATCAAAACGTAATGACATGGTGTCGTGAAATAGCAAAAGGAGGCGGTTAAGGAGAAAAAGGCGCACGTGTGTGTGTGTGGCAGCGCGCGGCGACAATATGACGAGGTGTGTCGTCAGGACACTTCAGACAATAGAGGTGAGTCGCGAACAAAACGACCCACATACAAATTGTTACAATACGTGGCGCGGCAGGCGCACCGCTTAAATTACCAGCCAGCAAACACCCAAACCTAAAGCAACCCAGGCAACAGCAACAAACACGACCACAATTAATACGGTGAAAATATGTATGCTCGCATCCACGTGTAGGTAACGTTTAACGATATTTCCGAGCCTTACCTAAATTTTACGAAACGAAAAAAATCGATTGCTAGTGTTGAACATATCCATGTCCCTGATACATACACAGGTGTACATTACGAAACGCCGGACGAGTCGGCTATGATGTCGCAACTCGCAACCGAAAACCAAACTTGATAACCACGGGACAACTGCTTTCTCGTTACTTTTTTTCCCAAAATGTATGGCGCTCTAATGGCAGAAAGCTCTTGAATGGTAAAGGCCCACCAAAGTGTAACTCTACGCTTAATCACTATTGATTTTCACGTTTTATAAGAACTGCGCTTGCTTAACTTAAAGCATTGCTTAAACCAAGAAAAGCTTGACTCCAAGTTCCAAGATACGTGTTGTTCATGCAACACACACGTATCGTATCTCATTGGGAGACGAAACGAGACGAGACGCGTGTGTAACTTCTCACGTCTACTGGCTTGAGTCTGGCTGGCCTGGTAAAACGTAAAGTCTCAACGCGTTGTGCGTTTCCGGTTTAAAATAAAGGATGCATGGAAAAGGATTATTCTCATTATTCCCATATATTATTATTTCGTTTTGAATAAATGTGTAATGTGTACACACGCCGTACGTGCCGTGGCTACGGTGGAAAGAAAAAGGCAACGTATCAAACGAGTATAATCTAAAGCACGTTACTTCATTCCCAAGTACAAAAAAGTGAGCAGTGGCGAGGTGGAAAAATGTTGGAAGACGACGAAACAATCGGACCAAAGCGCAGTGGAATACTCCCCAAGTTACGGTAAACAAACGTGACGACCAATCGTTAACAACACAATTAATCATATTAAATGCGCGCCTCTTCTTCTCCATTCAATTGTAATCAGATACATGTGCAAATTGTGCATGGAAACAATGTGGAGTCTGATTACATACTTTTCACCTTCCTTGAGCTGTTGTTGCGAGCATCTGTGATGTGGGCTCTGGGCGCAGTGCAGTTTTATTAAACACACATAAGTTAATTGAAGGCTTCGACGTGGCGGCGGCTTCGGCTTGGGGTAAAATCAGGTTAATTCTTATTCCATTTCGTGTTTGCACATCTTTCCCGGGGGTTGCACGCGACTGCATGGGGATTATTTACCATGTGGCCGCGCGGTAGTATTCGAGGAGTATTGGTTTAATCATAAACCCAATCAGGGTTGTTTGATGACCGGCTGCGGTCCCCCCGAATTTCTGGCGGCATTAATTGGCCAGCGGGAAAAATCCTTCCGACGCGCCCGTCCTTTGCCTCGGACCGCACAGAGGATCTGAAGCTGCTTCCTACACCTCCACACTGCCTAATATGAGTCAATATTGACAAGTTTAAACAACCCAATCAATTTGTAGTCAGCGCCGACGTCCACGTCAGACTCTGAAGGCATTTGCGGGTTCCTCAATTGCATTACAGGGATATCTACAAATTGGTTGCTGAATCAACCATAGACAACCAACCGCTTCTATTCATAGAGGTAAGAGCTATAGAGAATAGCGAAAAATCTACGAAGAAGATTTTTCACTTTGATTGAACGGAGGTTAAAGTTGCTCTGCTCATGACTATTGTTGCGAGTTTTGTGACGCACCTTCGCTTTATTTATCTCTGGAACAATCAGTCTGATTTGTCCACATCTGCATTTTTATTTGATGACGAGCGAGAAATTCATCTCTGTGTACACGGTGAATATTCCTAAAATACTCCAACACCTTAGTGCCATTGTATGTAAATGAACAAGGCGCGTATGTATAACATTTGTGAGTGCCATCGATCGACTGTGCGTTGGGTTGCCGCACTGTCCCTGTTGCGGACAGCGTGTGGAGTGTGAACTAGCATTTAATAACGCAATTATAGCCTGAAAAATATCACTGCATCTGCAAACTAATAAATATTCGCGTGGTGAGAGCTATCGAAGCAAGACACACGCTTCATTATTCAATCAAACGCACGCTGTAATTAAATATTATGGCGTCGCGCGACTCCACACTCCGCGCTCCACCGATATGTATTTTATATGTGAGTAATTATGGGTCTCGTCTTGGAAAAAAATTATTACTCCCGACCCGAATTGTCGGTCTCGTCGTGTGTGCACATGCATCGTCGTTGCTTTTTGATGTCATCGCTCGCGTCCATTAATTATAGGGTGGTGTCGCTTTTGTTTCTGCTTTTTAATTCGTACTTACACGAATTTTCCGTAGATCTTTGTCATGTGATAAAGTACAAAGGTTCAAGGCACCAAAGCACGAAGCTCAAAATTTTACTCTTACTTTTCATGGAAGGGAAAAAAAAACGGTTAAACATTTTAAAGGTTTGCTGTTATGTAAATGCCTACCTGACAAATCCCAAAAATGTTATTTCAATCCGCATCGATTATTCATCCGACCCAATTTCGTTACATAATAACCAAAAATCGTTAGGCCGAAAAAAAAGTGCACGCTGCATTTACATATCCCGCGTGCAAACAGTGGAACGTAAGAAATCATGGTGAGAAAAAACTCTTCCCACTTCCTACATGGGAATAAAAAATAACGCACGCACACACCGCTCGCAAAACCCTTTTTGCCCCAATCCCGGCACCGATGCGGGCCTCTCCATTTGAATAAGTTGCGCATATTTAATCAGGTATATCCCAATACCATTTGCATCTTTTACCTCTTCCTTCCTTCCTTCTTAGGGCACCGATCGTAAACGAAAGTGGAAAGTGTTTAGAAAGGTCATCAACGTAAAAAAGGAAGACCCATCGAAGGAACAATGCTTTGGCAGGTATATTTATGCAAAAATCACTATGCCTATGCGATATGCGGATGTGTGATGGGGTGGCGCCCTTTTGCACAAGCGCATAATGGTAAGCATGCACTATGGGGTTCTTACCTGTGCCCAAGCACCGCTCTTTCGACACCTACGGGATCCGGGCACACACTGGGCATTATCATTATGGGATGGCAGAAAGGGTGGCTGCGAAAATTAAAATCGGAAATGCGGAACTACCGCCGCACACATTTGCTGCCTCTACCTGCTTAATGTATGCGAATTTATGCGCGCTACCTGCTTGCATATTAAGTGTAAGAGACACCCTTCGCACGACCCCCGTGCACCCCATATGCATACACCTTGCCCATTATGTATCTTCGAAATGGGTTAAAGGGTGCATTCAATCGATGGGCCCGTAGATGCTGCGAAAGCGAAAGGGATTCGCTCAATCGGCGATGATAGTCCATTAAACGGATTCGATTTCCTTTCACCTCCCCGACCCACAGCGACCGGGCATCGGAAGATATTTTTTTTATTATATTCAAAGGAGGAAGGTCTCCGGATGAATCGATGAGGAGATATTTGAATAAGACGCATTTTCCTAATCGACCCCGGAGAGCGCATCCTTGCATCCTTTTACCTGCGACCGATGAGAACTTTTTTCGCATGTGGATCGCATGTGATCGGGATGCATGCATAACAAAACGGCACGCATAATTTATGCCCATTTCGCTAAGATGACGTTGCCTCTGCGGAAGGGCTTATGTGAATTTGAATTTGGTGGGATTCTTCGGATGCGCTCATTGTGGCGCACAACATATCCCTTTTCGGTTGGAGTTATAGATAGATTGATTATTGAATTTCCTCAACGGTTATTTTTTAGATCTCTGCTTGTGAAAGTCGGAGAATATTTCTAGACTTATTCATAAACACCTAAAATATTAAACCAATAATCACATTTCCATAGCTAGCGAAAATTAACCTGAAAAAAGCAACGCAATGAAAGGAAATCACTACCGATTTAAATTTATGTTTAATATGTTATATAACTTGTAACCAACAATTAAAGAATCTTTGCTTTGTATTGGAATTTTAAAACTACTCAAAATGATAACCGATGCGCTCGATCAACAAGGTTGCACCTTTGTATTATCGAATAATGCTGAGGAAGGACACCTTCGACTTGTAAACCTGACAGAACAGACTATTATGACTTGGAATCTTCACTTCCCTGGCGTTATCACGACTGCTCCGAATTGAATCCCATTCACCGCTACAAAAATCGCCTTTTCTCTTTCTGTATTTTGAGATGAATTTCTCTCGATCACAGATTCAGAGGCACAATGGAGCCAAGGCGGCTCAATCGTTGATACAGCTGTACGTTGGAATATCGGCGTTGGTATACCTATTCTTCAATCGCCTGTTGAGAATTACTGTCACAGAACCTATTCACCATGATAACATTCTCGTATTCAAGGTTTCTTCTATTTAAGAGCGCTCGCTACCAGCGGACTTTTTCATAAGATAGATGTTTGTTTTATAGACGTATTAAAGGCGTATTTTTGAACTTACGAGATTTTTGTAAAGAATCAATTGTTATTGTAATAATAATTGCCATCGCGCTATGCATTTGTTTTTAAATTTATTTAATTTAAAAATGTTAAATTTATCATAATAACAATAACAAAAAAGAAATGCTTTCCGGGATTGGTAAGAGTTTAATATACATCGTGCCAAATAAATGACGTGCATAAAATAAAACGTTGTATGCCCCATGGACGCGCAAACGCCACAAACTGCGGCGCGCGCGACTCACACTTCGCGAATTTTCGCCTTGGCTTGCGCGTCCGCGGACCATAAAAAACTATTATTTTGCTTTTCAATAAATGGTTAGTTGCCACTTAATTTTTTCTTGATTAGTTCTATTAGTGAAGAAGTGTTATCGACAATGATTTCTCATTGAAAGACCCAAGCGATCTCAATGTGGGTGTTCGGCGTTGTTATCTGTTGCCTCTGCTTGCATCACGGTAGCTGTTTGCTGGTCGGGAGTCGCTGAGACAACTAAATTATTAAAGTACCTGATGCGTTTGTTTGCGGTTTTCCGAAAGGCGCGTCGTGTGTACCTTTTGCTACCCATACGTACAACACACATATTTATTATTATAATGAGTGCCGAGGCGCATAAATTAAGTTACGTTAACTCTCGTGGCACGCTTATGCTAAACTATGGTAATAAGCGGAGTATACCGTGGATTAATAACTCAGCTCGCGAACGCGGCGCATACTCATTGGTAAACCGGCGGCGGCAGCATTTACCGAGATGATTCTGCACCGTACCTACGAGATACCTTGTGTATAGCTACCAATCAAAGTATTAATGAAAATTAAACAATCTGCCAACACCCTTTCGACCAACAGAGCCGCAACACCCACACCAGCAATAATGCGCTTGTCGGATTCTTTCAGTTGCGCGGTGCGCATAATATTATTAACCTTTTATTCGGCACGGTTTATTTGAATGCGGCGCCGATGTGCAGCGTCGTCGGCGCTCTCGGATGCACCCGCCGCGGAACCGTACGGAACCGAAACGAGTGCCTAGGTCAGGTTTAAATATATTCATTATGCAAATTGTCCGCCAGTAGTGATTTAATTTCCAGCTTAAATTTGCCGCAGATTATCACAAATTAAACACGACGGAACAACAACGGGCGCGCGCGGCAAGAAAAAAAAAACCATTTTTTTTGTGCTGTAGGTATATATTTAACATAACAGTAACCTCTACCTGTATAATACGCACATGACACACGACATATAATTAAAAGTAAAGGAAATGAAACACGTGCAGTGATCTAAACACTATAGAAAACTTGATGGTCAAAGTTAATTTGAGCTGCAAACAAAATCAATATTAATCGTATGATTGCAAATATTTAAACAGCACATAATAATTAAAGCAAACATTTATAAATAATATTAAATCAAAACCAAAATGAACTGCACATTTGATGACGAAAAAAAAAGAGGAGAAAAAACTAAATCATGCGCAGTTCACGCAGTTCACTCAGATAATTATGAGGTCCTTGTAATTTATTAATCTGTGCCTGCTGCGCTCGTCTCCGCTGTTATTATTATTATTAATTCGAACGTTTATTGCAGGCCGGCAGCGCAAATGCGTTAAACTGTGTAAAATGGTGTACAACTTCCACCAAATTGTATTCAAATTTATTCAGCGCACACAGGCGCGAACGCGCGCTCCCTGCGCCGGGAGTCGCGGAGTCTCTCCTCCGCAGCGCGTTTTGCACACGTCGAAGGAGCCGCGCCACGAGAAACAATGCGCATCAAAAGTTTCGGTACAATCGCGCGCGTTCACAACATTGCCAACGCGATTGTTGGGAGGATGCGGAGATGCCTGAGATTTTCCTTCGGCGCTGCTATACGCGACGCACACACCTTCAAGACAGATTTATGTATCATTATTTTATTATATTTTTAGTGCATAATCGCACCAATTAAGCATTTAATTAGCATTTTAAATGACCCACGACTACTGTTTACAACTGCGCTGCGAGCGAGCAAGCAAGCAAGCGTGTAGTCGCGCCGTCGAGCACCGGCAGAGACGTGGCGCTTAAAACTTAATTTTTCATCATTATTCAACGTATTACACGATGCGTGACTACGCAATTTCTAATGTTGTCTTGCATCGCATACCCAACGCACATGAGTGCTGCTTATTAGACACTTGAATTGATTTTGTATCATTTTTTAATTGGTCGTGACAACATTGCTAAAAGTGGCGACTATACAGTGATTTCGGTTTAAAAGAGNAGTATACCTACATCAAAAGAAGTCCCCAAGAGCCAAGAATGATCTTAAAAGTAAAAGTCGTCTCATTGGCGAGAAAATATATGTTTTTTAAATTTTAATACTATAAAAAATAATTTACGATTTTCAGTGTATATCCTTCTGGGAGATGATAGTACTCCTCAAAAGAAGTATTTAACCAAAATTATCTTAGTAAAAGTCTTCTCATTGACAAGATAATCATTTTCTTAATCTTTCAAAATTAATAGATAAAAATAATGAATATTATCGCACCAATGAAAGGACTTTTACTAAAATATTTTTTTGTTGAAATACTTCTTTTGTGGTGCACTATCGTCTCCTAAAAGGATTAACACTAAATCGTAATTTTTTTTTTATTATTATAATCGTAAAAATTTATTATCTTTCTAATGAGACGAATTTTACTAAGTTAATTTTTTGATTATCGACTTCTTTTGATCGTCACTGTAGGCAACCAACAATTTCTGCATATTATTAATTATTAAAATACAATCTCAAAATGACGGTTTTATCATCTTTGGACAACATTTTTTCAAGTAAAGGTAAAATAGGCTTACTAAACTTTTAAAACAAAAGTTGTTGATTTGTAAATGTATTGTTGGTTGCCTACAGTCGATGCCTTGAATCCGTGTTGGAGTGCGCGCTGTGGTGCCTCGCATTGAGAATGTTGGAAAGCGAAAAGCGAACAGCACACTGTATATGACCTATCAGATTTATGTGTCGAAGACACCACACACCAAACATGACTAGCTGGAACTTGATGCTATTGCACATGATGCTTGAATCTTGTAGGAAGAGGAAATGGGTAGGTAAACTTCATTACAATCTTGAGCAATGCATAATTTATTTCAGCAACTCTTTGTTCTGAAATAAAGCTAGCCTCAAGCCCAAATCGAACAATTGTCGTAACAGCCATACATATTTTAAAATTTCGGGAACAATAATTTTATTCGTTTTGTAATGGTCGTCAATTTGTAGGATGGCATAAGTAAAATTGCGTTTGCCGTCGGTTATAATACGATGATTACATTTTATGCGGCTACTAAAAGTGCGGCCCCGCGAGGTTACTTCATTACGGACTAATGAAGACGTGCCTATCTGCCGCTTTTAATTAAGCGACCAACATTCAATTAGCGGATCGGGGCAATGGGCCGAATGGTGTGCGTCGGACGCGGCTTATGAACAAATCTGATAAATAAGTAAGTTTGGGTTGCCCTGTTATGTTATACGAAAATGTTGTTTACGAGTGCGCACACCACTTGAACAATAATAACGTTACTTTGGCTATTTGACCACGTCGTTACATCTGTGCTCGCAACGCATAAAAACGGACACGCGCCCGAAATTTTGGACACGCGTTCCAGGCCACAAGCTCGTTATCAGCGCGAGTAAATCTTAAGGAGGCGATGAAAAAAACGACTACGGTGAAATTTTTAATATTATGGTGGCCATCCATGATAAACAGTATCATATTTTGTGGTCTAGGTTGAGGCCTGCATTTTTGGAATTTCACTATGTTGCGCGCGGTGTGTGTGCCGGGGCCGCGTCCAATGTCCAATGTCCAGTGCCATTGAAGTAAAATCGGAGGACATGAAACGAGAGACGCGTCGCAAACGTTGACCATCATCGGGCTTGGGCGCAAACGCGCCGCGATTGCGACATGGCGCGAGCCCGCGCTTAAACCCAGCGTATTCAAAGAGCGACATCATTGGGATTTTATTTTTATTGCCAGATTAAAGGTAGATATTGCACCGACTTTAACGCACGTCGCGTCTACGTCCCCGGTCCCCTTATACGCACGCTGAGCACACGTGAGAGAAACGACCACGCCACCACGCTGAAGACGCTTCGAGTCTCGCGGTCGCTCCCATGGATGCCCAATGCCCGATACCGCAAGCATATTTCGTAAGTCCTTCTCCGTCGCATTCTAATTGTCAAAATAACGTTGTTTGGCTTAAATCCAAATGAAATGCCGTTTGGTGGATTCGTGATAATACTGAGATAGTGTTGGGTTTTTGCGGTTTGTCTAATTGCTAGCGCCAACTTAAGGGGGTGAGTTGTTCGCGTGGTGTTCACCGTCAGTGTTCCCATATGACTTATGAGGGTATCCAGGCATAATAATTACATCTGGGCGACGCGCGCCGGCATATCTCAGCGGCGTACAAGCAGCCGTAGCATTTGTAACTGACAGCACCTTGCTTCGCGAAAACGCTTCTGCCTCTCTGGCAGTAAGCGGCGAGCACACGCTGCGCGCAACATCGACGTCTCAAGCGCGCGTTCCTGCAGATCCAACAGTGTGCGGGCGGAGTAACACGCCTGAAATGGACCAGTGTTTGTGATGGAAACATCCCCGCAGCCACAGCCGCATACGAGACGTTTGCGGCTTATAAATCATCTTGCGTAAGGATCTCACTAATTTTTTCTGCTCTCGATCGGGTGCCGGCTGCCATCTAGGAGCGGACGTTTTCAAATTGATATTTGCTGGGGATTCACTTCAAGGCTTACCCTTAACGCGGCAGAGATGATGTATGTACCACATCTGTGTGAGATGTCACCACCCTACCTTCAAATAGGGAGGAATCATCACACTGCTATGGTATCTACCCATACCTTCTTACCTGAGGTCGCTGGAGTTCTGTATTCCTTCACATCTCGATTTCGAAGAATATTTTCGCCACCTATGATCGAATGTATGCACAATGTAGTTCCTTGCGTTCGGGAGTTAGACTAAATTAGACTATCTTCACCTCAAGACTCACCTTAAGGAACAGCACAGATAAAATAACATCTGGGAATTGTCGCTTATTCCTCACCCTTCCTGCAAATGCGAAAGGTAGGAATCATCACTTCCCTCCGGGATTTGTTGTGGTATGCAATACCATCTTACCAGAAGTTCTGTATAGCTTCACATCTCGATTCTCGATTCTACAGCATTAACGCCACCTATGATTGAATGTACAATGTAATGTATTTCCGTCGTACCGGAGTTTGGACTAAACTCAAATTATTATAAACTCCGTCCTTAACATTTATCAAGCTACACCAATGTCACTTGAAGAGACATCAATTATTGACGTCTCCTTACTTAATTCCATCACTTGGGGAGACATGGCAAGCTTGATAAATGTAAAGACCGGCTCTTATAATAATTTGATTGAAATACCTACAGAAGGATACTAGTAACGAGGTAACAATTAAAGGACATCATACTATGTATTAGGATTCACTTAAAGACTTACCCTTTTGGTGCAACAGAGATAATGTATTATCTGGGCAGATGTCGAATCACTTTCTCTAGAGATTTATTTAGCTGGTATTATTCCTTCATTAATTCAAGAGGACATTTTCGCCACCTACAATCGAATGTACAATGTAGTTCGGTTCGAGGGCTCTGGACTAAGCCTAAGTTACAAATTAGACTACCTGCAGTTGGATACTGCAAATGCATACTGGTTATACAATTAAGAGCAATATGACTAACTATGTAGGATGGAAAATATAAAATGCGGGTAAATGTGTTCCTGGTTCACAACAAACACCTGCGCGACTCGCCACTTGACATGCATAGATAATAAGCACATGCACTGTGCATCCTGCCCTGCATTGCTCCTTTTTTCCTGCACTTACACACAGATAATAAACATACACATACGAGGTAAACGAAAGAAGGCATGGTAAATAACTGCGATAAGTTGTGATTGACGCTGATTTCCCCGTTGCTTGGTTACCTCTCTTGGTTGCTCCTACTTACACCAGGCTGGGGATCAGTAAAAGTTAAATGATAAAAATCAAATGAAATTGCTGTCTTGCTCGGACATGGGAGCTTGGGAGCCAACTTGCATTGTATCAGTTATTTTTCGTTATACTTTCCGAGTAGATCTCAATTTAGTTTGTGCCTCGGAGCGTTTTTGTTTACTTACACAGCGATGCTGAGGAGTGAGGACTCTGAGGAGATCATCAACATCGGGGGCCCCAACCTGCGAGCGATGCGGAGCGATTGAAACTAAAACTAAGCGATGAGCCCTTTTTACCCACGGGCACCATGGGCCGCAATAGGCGCACTCGCCGGCGTGTTGTTGCACACACACACATACGGTATGCACTAGGAGTCCGCTTCGGCCCACGCGCTTTGACACCAGTCCAACAGGTTTGGGACGCCTTCACTTTTTTTTTTCTCTCGCTCGAAAACTCTACCAACGGCCATCGGGCGTTTTGGCGTTGGGCGCACTCTGTGGCCAAGTCTATCTAGACTGCACTCGGATCTCGGAATCAGAAGCCACGCGCGGTTCACTCGCAGTTTGTCAGATTGCAACATACTTAGCAACTAGAACACAGGTGACAGAATTCGATGTCTCGATGCGAGAACAGGTTCGCCCCGAGATTCTGTAATGTCGTGTTCTCGTGTTGCAATCATTACAACACACAAAATTTTTTGCTTGGTCCTTCAGCCGCTCGCTCGGATTTACATCGCTGCGATGGAACGATGGAAGTTATCAGTGGGTCCACTTGGTCCCATTACGCAACAGCAGAATCGTTAACAACTGCAATAAAAGGACATGGAAGATGATCCTTGCATCGCACATTGTCGGATGTGTTATTAGTACGTGCACGCAATAAACAGAAAGCGAAACAAATTAGTCGGGCGATGAATATCTTATTCTTGTTGTGTGTAAACCTCTTTAATATTTTTATTGCCGTCTTTATAGCGTCGTTAAAAATGTTTATCTTCTCCTGTGTTTTGCGGTTGACTTCAAACTTCTAAATACGTAGGATGCGTTGCGTTTGCATGCGGTTTCCTTCAAACGCCAGCAAAAATCACTTTCCCTACGCCATCGCCATCGATAAGGTACGAATTGTTTTTGCGCGGGTGGCGCTTAATTTATGACTCAACCATCCCAGCCATATGATGGGAGAGTTGTGTTTGGAGGAGTTGCAAAATTAATTTCTTGCACTTTGGTAATTAAGTAGGAACGAGTGGTTCCGAAGGTGTTGAATTGCATTGCCGTGATGCACTTAACCAACCCAAAGATGGATTGTGCGCGGTGTTGGTGTAATGGGCTAGGAATTTAGTAATACGAAGGGAACGGCATCTGCATCTTCTCCGGAGTTTTCATTTCACAATGCGAAGGTGTGAGAAAGGATGTGTCGAAATTCGGTTTGTCAATTGGCGATGCAGCATGAATCACGACGAAGTCGGCCGAACTTTTTCCGCGTCACCCTGCGCGCATACCGAAGATCGACTCTGCAGATTGCAGGGATTCTGATTTGGTCTCCTTTTGGGCTAGTTACGCACTTTCGGTGGGCGAGCGTTGACCCAAACCGGGATTGGGTTGACGGCTGCGTGCACTGGGTGCCGCTGAACATGTCGTCGCATCCGCACACACGCACATGAAGAAGGAAAACCCGCGACGACGAGGTGGACAACGCACACATGCGGATGGGCTTGACTCTCCTCCGCCGAAGAGCTTCATCGTATTATACGACCCGCGATGCATGAGCGCTGCGCGCGCCTTGGCCAAACTAAACCCGTTCGGACTCTTAATCGTTTTTGTTTCGACTTTATTTCTTTTCAGCTTTATTTTGATCGCAGAACGTTTGCGAAATCTAAACGAACGAAAAACGCATTTCTTTCATACGCGCGCTGATCGGATACAAAGTGAATACGTCGATGGGGCAAAAAAACGGGCACGTCAAGGCGGGCGTACAAAACAACAACGAAAGACAAAGGTGGATTGGAAGAAGACGAGAGAAAAAAAAACGCACACAGGAGACAGGACGAATTGTAAACTCGGCTCATTTCAATGAAGAAACCTGAATGAAGAGCGCGCGTGGCAGTGATGCAGAGAGAGGCGTGCTGAGCGAAGAATGTCAGACGTATACCTTCAATATATGTTACCGTTAAATCATGGAAGTCTGTTATTCTATCAAATAACTGGTTATTTCACGAAATAACTGGCTGCCGTAGAAATTCTATGCATTAACTAGTTATTCTGTATAATACCATAGTAAAAACATTGATAGACCAGGAGGTCTATCGGAGGTTTGTATCATTTCATTATACTTCAAGTTATGAATGTATATACTTTAAAGAGTGGGTAAAAGTGAATTTATAGAATAACTAGTTAATCTATGAAATAGCAAGCTATTCTATACTATAACTGCGCAAAATAGTTATTTTATGAAATAGCTAGCTTATTTTCATATATTAACGAATTTCACGGTTTAGCGGTAACATATACACACAATCAGTTTTGAACTCATGAATGAAATCAATTCTCCGAAGCGACGAAGAAGATGATCGTCGAATATTTAATTCCTTCCCTGGTATACGGGGGCTACGTGTGCGCCGTGGAAAATGACAAACGATTTGTTTTTCAACAAAGTGTAATTAAAGTCATTGGTGTAATATTATGAATTCATTTGCGCGGCTCTCTGCATGGTAGAGAGATATGTCGTGAATCAAATAAAATATTGCGGTTTGAAGGTCGCGCAAGCTGCGCACTTCTCGCATTTTCAATATACGGGTTCTTGCGACCCAGACCCAAGCAAAGCGATTCCAGCAAAGGCGCGTGCGAAATTTATTATCGAACTCAGCGAAACACCATGCATGCACCATGACGAACTATTTATGTGATACGACTACTGAATCGACATGTTTTTCCCCTGTGTTAGGTATGTACCAACATATATTTCCCTTCAATTAAACTGAATCTTTATAGGCGAGCGTAAAAAAATGCATGCAAGTGTGATTATGCTGAGCTGAGGAAAACACCTTGCTTGTTGAGTTTTGTCGAGTTCCTGCGATCTGAGGACCTAAGGAGTTGGGTGAAAGTTGTCGCATAAATCAATCGCCGGCCCTGCAGAGGAGATGAGCGCGCATACTGCGCGTTGTGAAGTATGTATTAGCTAATTTGATTGCGACTTTTGTAATTAATTATGATTTACTGAATGCGCACGTCATGTAATTGTACTTCGTCGTCCCAGCGTCCCCATGCTGCATGTTGGCGAACAGCGTGTGTGCGTTGTGTAAGCTGAGCGTTTTTCGTTTGTCTCGCGCATTTGAATAATACGAAATTTCGAGAGGCCATTGTGATAACAAGCATAAATCAGGCATTTTATGTGTGCGCGCTCCAAACATTTTCTACGTCCGCGTGCGTAGATTACGTGCGGCCTAGGAGCCTAGGACCAATGTTGGAAGTTGAGACCCGGCGCACACCGTTAAATTCTTTGTCAATTTTTTTTCTTCGATAAAATGCGCGCTAGTGTGCGCTCGTCTTCAAGTTCGTAGTTCGGGGTCAGCTTGTCTGAGAACTTTTCGACAAAATTTGGAAACGAGCGATTAAATTAAATTTCACATTCGGTGGGTATTTGTCGATAACCAGTTTCACAATGTAGCAAAAGCCTCAATACCCTAACTGTTTCTGGTAATAATATTTTCATACGTCAAATCTATATACGAAATGTGTTCCTTTGAATTATATTATTTGTAGTTGCCTTTGAACTTTAGTATTAGATGGGGCTTTCCACTGGAACATTGGTATGGGATCTCCAATTGTGCGATGTGTTCTGTGGGCACCTTTGGTAGCCATGCTTTTGATTGGAAATATAATTGACTTGTTAAATTGAAATTGGACGTCGGATTTGAATTGATATGCGCGCGCGCTCGACGGCGTCGGCTAATCAATTTAAATAACGAGCAGCGCGAGCGACGACGTGTTTGTTCGTGCATGCGTTTCGTACCTGTGTTTTATTATGGGTTGCCATTGCTCCGCGACGGACAAGATAATGCTGCGAGGAGTTGGTGTGTGTTTATGCGAGCTGATTCGCTGGAGTGCGCTATGATTGATTGCTCCCCAAAACTTTAGCCGCAAACGATTAAAGTGTACCAATCACAAATGAGAAATTATGTATTATTTATTTCATAGAAACATTTCACATTTCAGTAAATGGCAGAATGGACTGAAGGTTCCTGACTGTTCAACATCAAGAGGTTTCGTTGTTTAGGCCCAAAATACGCATGAAGCTGGAGGATTAGCGACCCTTGAATAAAAATACAATGCGAGCGAGCGCACTGGGAATTCCTTTGTTATTCGGGTCATAACTCTTCAATAATCCTCCAACTTCACAAATTTCTAACTAGCCTAAACGACCGTTTATGCTTCACATTTTGAACTAGTTTTTTTACTCTATGTACTGAGCAAGTTCAATCAGGGATCTCGGAACTACGAAACTGGAAATATAAAGTTAAGTTTAGTTCAGTTCCAATGTACTACGTCATCAGAATTAGAGCAGCATAAACGAACAAACCTATGGAACCAGAAGCAGATCATGAAGAAAAGAAGGCTTCATCAGAAAGGAATAAGAAAGCATCGAATGCATTTGAGTACTACAATCGATCAGTGCTGTGCTTCGTGGTGGCTACCAACCCAGCAAAATGCAGCCAACGTGTTCTCTCCACAGACGTCTCTCATCTCATGTGCGAGAAGACGAAACACAAAATAAACGAGTTGAATTGATCGAGATTTCGGACCAGGCCATAAATATTGAAGCCATCGGCTGTTGTTACGCTGGGCCTGGACGGACGGTAGCATTCCTGAATGAAATGAACGGCCAGACGAGTGCAGCGTCGGGGCCCTCGAGATGGCTGAAGGTCCCCGCCCGTCAGGATGCGTTTTCACCGTAATGAATGAGTACACCGATGCCCAATCGGTAATTACAACCTTCTAACGATTATACGGACGCACAGCACACACCAGCCAGGCGCAGCCACTCCCGTGTGCGATATATCAAGACAGGCGAGAGAATAAACGTGAATAATAGATTTCGATTTGGACCTTATTATATCGTGAGGAGCGCGCGCAATCTTCGAAGGCACGCAATCCGCCTTCGGGGCCATTGTGCCGCAGATCGCGGTGAGTTAATACTATAATTTTATAATTTTCACCAAGCCGATTTGCGCGCCTACCTTAGTATCTTACATGCTCGTGTGCGCACTGCATCTACTTACGTCTGCGGGCAGGGAGTTGAAAGTTGAAAGTAAAAGTCCATTTATCAATTCCAACTGTCTCAACTCGCACTTTTGACCGGGGGGAGGAACACATTCGTCACTTTTTACTGCGCGCAGATTTTCACAACTTGCTAATGCTGGAAAAAAAGGGACGACGGAACGAGCTTAAAGTAGGTGGATTCCGAATAAAATGTCCGCGCTAATTATAGCTATTTGGTGTATTACGTTTAAATGCTATAATTATAGTTTTTAGGAGGGATCGAGTGGTGCACGTAAAGTACTTCCTGTCGAGCATCAAGCATCACAAAAAAGGCACCTTTGCGCACCTGTGCCGCAACCAGCGATGCACAGGCTAGTGCAAATAGCACTTAAGTAACTTAAGCGCTTCCACCTTCCACTGCATTCGGTTTGCCTAGTGCCAAACTTTGTTTCCGTCCCTCTTTCCTCTTTCAATGTTCTTTTTAATGATACCGGCTTCGTTCTTCTTGCCACCTTCGTATTACCTGTGGACGTGGACCAGACGCGGGATATAGGTGCTAATTACAGACTCACAGATCGTAAATACCAGAAACGATGAGGATGTGCGCAATATAACTCAACCATTTCCTCCCTAAACCCTGAGTCCCTGACCCATTTCATGTAGCTTTCTCTGTTGTTGCCCCTTGCGATAGATTTTTCGGTAGTCGGTGGCTGACGTGTTTTATAACATTTTAGCACCCTTCTAATCGCCGGGCAGCAGACACGAACCTGTCAATTAAGAGGTGCCGAATCGGGCTAATTACGTTGGCATTCCAAAGGTTGGCAGGTTGGCACCCGCGAGAACACCCAGCCGAGCAAGTGAGATGTGGAGTGGAAAAAAGGCCACAACCAAAGGCGAAGAGGACGCGCGTCAAGGTACTACAACAAAACGTACAGGTAGTGGTGTCGCTGTGGTCGGCGGTGAGTTGCGTCGCGATGTTGGCCAGATTACGCGGACTCCTAGAGAGGCTGCCCTCCGTCCTCCGTCTAAGCAAGGTATTCCGTTCGGTTTCATCTCCTAGTCTCCTACGTTCCGGCAATGAATCGTCATTACCGTCGGTGCATGCACGGTGGCGCTGGACACTCCCGGACTCCATGATAAGATCGTTAATGCGATGGCAATCGCAGACCTAAAGCTACCCCCATTAATGGCAGCCATTACTCTACGCCATAATCAAGCCGAGTTGACACCCAGTACGACTGCGCCGTGTCGCGCCCCGACGCGGTGGCAGGAGTCCCCGTGTCCTCCTTATTGAGCCCGAGCGATTTACGCTGGATGGTCCGCACACGACGCCGCGGATCGCGGATTCGCATTCGTTCTGCCGTTCTGCGTTTACTGCTTACTTAGCGCGGCCCGGCGCAGGATGCGCGCCGGTGTGCGCACAGTAGCCGATCGTGTCTGGGCATAGCGTCTTAATGAGGGCTCCGGACGCGTGCACATATATCAGCGCCCGGGGGACGGCGATATCGGTTTAGATAACCGGCTACGGTTAATTAGTAAAAAGTGCGCGAGAAGCGACGGCCGGGTGCCGAGGCGGCCTTAATTAGTCCCAACGTCACCGGCAGCGCCGTCGATTTCGCACACGAAATTGTCAACGCTGCCACCGTTGCAACAACGTAGTATGTACGCCCATGTCTTCGTCCCAGTGTCCTTCGATCTCTGTTCGATCGCTGCCCGAGCCTTGTGTGCCGCCGTAATAACAGCCTAAAACCATGGCACTAAATTATTGTGGCTCCCATTCCGCAGTGGCTGCGGTCAATGAAAATAGTTACGCGATTGAATGTATCGAAAGTTGATTAATAGGTAATTACCTCGAAGGTATGCCAGTTGGGCGAGTACCAAACGCATGGTCTTGCCGGAGCTAAGCGAGTAATTACGTGTGGGCCACTTAATTTCTCTCCACAGAGGCCACACCAAAACCATCTTGATAAATCTCTACCCGCCGAAGAAGCAATCAAACGAATACGAGTTTAAATTTAACCGCAATCAACACGAAGTGGAAAAAAAACGAACTTGTTTCGAGGTGGCTACTGCGCACAGCTTCCAAAAGCAAAACCTCCCATATCAACAAGACGGAAGCAATCAGGAGAGTACGGGACATCAAATATTTTAAAATTTGCCAGGACTGGTATTTATTAGTTAGGTTAACCTGAGCTGAAGTATACAGGGTGAGGAAAAGTTATGGTCCTTCTTTTAAAGATCTTTAGAGGTATATTACAGGTCATTTCCAAAAAAGTGAAAAATTCTATCTTGAACGCCTGGTACCGTTCAAAGAGGAACATTTCTGTAGTAGTTTATAAACATGTAACCATAATTGAAAAACGTTTGCTCATGAAACTTATATTGGAATTTCAAAACTACTCAGAATGATGATCGATGCGCTCGATCAACAAGGTTGCAACTTGCACCTTCGTATTATCGTATATTGGCGAGGATGGTAGCCTTCTACTTGCAAAACGGACAGACTTGGAATGTTCAATTCCCTGGCGTTATCTCTACTGCTCCGAGTTGAATCCGGTACTCCTCTGCGAAAATCGCCTCTTCCTTTTCTGCATTTTGAGTTGATTTTTCTACACCATTAGAACGAAGTAATGTTTGCATTGCACTGTCAATAGTAACGTGAATTTGCGGAAAAATCTAAAAAACAATGAAAATATGAAGGCACGTTGCAGTAAATGCAAGTAAATGACGTGCATAAAAAGTTGTATGCCCCATGGACGCGCAAACGCCACAAACCTCGGCGCCCGCTTCATTCGAGTACCAGCCGCGACTCTCACTTCGCGAACCATCGCCTTGGTTCGTGGCTTGCGCGTCCGCGGACCATAAATAACTATTAGAAGTTGAAAAAAAAAACTTTCAAGTCAGACAACGGTACAATATTTTCACAAACGGATTTCACAAAGGGATTTCACATTCTATCTTGAATAAT
>JARJDQ010012289.1:0-10197 GCA_030264215.1 Geostiba sp. GC000077 | reverse complement strand
GCCGCCGCGACTGGGGAATGCGATCCGATCGTGTTGGCGCTGGGTGAGTACCGCTGATTGAATTGTTTTCACCAATGCCCAAGCATTCTAGATTAATTGAATTTTTTATTTTATTCAACTCTTGTACTTGAGTTTCAGACGATGGCCGAAACATGTCAACTCAAAACCCAAAATTGTATCCATTCCCGAGTTAAATAAAATATATTATACATGGATTACGAAAACAAGAACACCAAATTATTAGTAAGTTTTTAATTTATTGGTTAATTTATTCTGAGCAAAAACTATTCCAGTACATTTGAACTTCACGCCATCATTTTAATTTCCACTTTTTCTCTAGATATTTCCATTTCAAATGTATGTTTTGGTGGACTTTTTTCCCGGTGTAAATTCATAAATTGTGTGCGAAAATGGACTAGGAATTAAGGGAGTCAATTACTAATGGATAATTAAATATAAGATTTTGCTTTATTTTGATTCGTTCATGTACTTAATACACCACAAAGTAGCTTTGGATTTTTGCACCAACAAATCGTTGAACATTGGTTCCTAAACTATAAAATGGTCTATATCTATACTAAAACCAATCATTTACGTATGATGTAATAATATGTTGCATATGCATATCGTCCGTTAACATTCCCAAGTTCAACTTAAGTCATGACTTATTCTCCTACCACAGCGAAACTTTTCTTGTCCCCCGTTAAAATTTCCAACCGAACTGCGCCAGGTAAGTTGGTATATGTAAGCAATAGCGCGAAAGGAAGAAGGTATAAAATCCAAGATCCCAAGTGCGATTTGTCACTGTCGGCAAAATTGCGTGCGAGCAATCGCGACTCGCGGTCGCACACGTTTAACAAACAAACCTAATAGTGATAACAAAATACCCACTTATTTTTGTAATCCATCCGAATCCGAATAGCCAATTTCACCATTACGAAAAAAATTGAAAAACATCTATTTCAATGTTAAATTAACTAAACTATTACAAATATTTCAAGCACGCTGAGCAATTCCCGCAATCAGGAAAGTTGCAAAGCAATCCATTAGTTATTCGTTATTCGCATTGTCAGAATTCACACACGACTAGCGTAACTATCAGAAAGCAATGGAAAACATTACGAGCTACCAAGCGGATAGAAGCATGTTTTATCTTAACGAAGGTAAGAAATAAATTGTTCAAGTTTAAATGATTTACTTTCATTTGTTGATAAAATTTGTTGTTTTGTAGATCCAAGGACCAAGTCATGGTTTCTAATTGATTCGCCGGGAACGGTGGCGACGATTTTGGCGTTTTATCTAGCATTTGTCACCAAAATCGGACCCACCATGATGCGGGACCGGAAAGAGTTTCAACTGAAAGGTTTTATGCTGTTTTACAACGCGTTCCAGATTGTATATTGTGCTGCACTCGTAATCTTCGTAAGTACTTACATTTTTGCTCAATACTTTTCTTTAACATTTGTAAATTGATCTCTTGCTGATTCCACACTTTCTGGAAATGTGCTTCAAAGTCAATTTACAAAAAAAACAGTAACATAATCAGTATCAGTAATGAAACTATAATTTGTAGTGCAAAGCCACAAAACACAAAAAATGCAATAAAGAACAGTTGTAGAGACATTTAGTTGTGATTGCGACAGCGATTTCCCATTCGACTTGTCAGTCGTACAAATGATATGTGCATACGTTGATGATTTATTAGATTTGTTGTATCCAAGCTCCAACACTCATTTGCTTTCTTGTGTTCGTATTTTTTTTTGCGCAGTCGCTGGTGCCGGTATCGCAATTCCGGCCGTTCTGCGCGCAACTCTCCTTCGCCAGCCAAGACATCATCTTCGCGAGATTGTCGTACGCATTCTTCCTGCTGAAGATCATCGATTTGCTGGATACGGTAAGAATCGCCACCAAATGGGACACAGCACGAGACGTCCGCGTCACACCAATCATGCATAATGATGATCACGTTCACTTCCTTTGCGATCAACACTCAACATTTTTGCCGCATACGTATCACCACTATTTAAAACTAATTAATTATCAATTAATTCTTGATTATAAAATCATTGAATCAATGCGCCTAACGTTCGCAGCCAATCATTTTCTGAATTGGGTTAAACTTAAAATAATTCCACTTTACATGCAAAATCAAAGTGAATTAAGCATGGTGGACTAAAATTAGCGGAAAAAACGCCTGGTAATTTTGTAGTTTGTGTCAAAAGAAAACGATAGTCTTAATACCAAAATGCTGAGAAAGTCTTCGTTTGGCATAACGAGGTTCTGAAATTTTGAATTTTTAGGTTAGAAATATGCATAATAACAAAATTTGTTTTCATTGCACAGCAGGTGTTGTAAAAGTCAAACACTTCAACGAAGTCAGTTCTCTTCTAAATTGCATCTAACCAGAATTAATCCTTTTTTAAACCTTGACATAAATTAATTTGAATTAATTCAATTCAAAGTTTTAAAGTGCTAATACCACAGCTGCTGTGCAACGTAAACGAATTTGTTATTATGCATATTTGTAACCTAAACATTCCTAAGTTTAGGACCTCGTGAGGCTAAACGAAGACTTTCTCAGCATTTTGGTATTAAGATTATCCGTTTCTTTTGAAACTACACAGAGACCTTGCGTTTTTCCGCTAATTTTAGTCTACCATGTATTTATTGCATTTATTTAGTTGTTATTCTGAAAGAACAATAAAAAAATTAGTAACCACGTAGAAGTTACAATATTATAGGAATAAGACCTAATCATTTTTAAATTATTTTATAAGTGTAGTAAGCTGGTGATTTATACAGGGTTAGTTTTTCTTTTTAACACAGGTTTTTCCAAGCATTGAGACATTGAGGCTTATGTAATCTGCAATGGGGTATACAACTCCCATGGGAGTTGTATAGCAAACATGCACGAATCGTATGAAAGCGGTAGCAGTTATGACTTATTGACTTAAACTGAAATATTTCGTTCATCTTGAAATCGTTTAACACGTAATCAAAGTTATTTTTTGCATTTATTTGTCAAGAATCTCAAAAACAATTTAAAATAATTGGTAATCAATTAAGAAGTAACACAGCAATAAGTAAATTTGTTATTTATTGAGCAAACGTATTTAAAATAATTTGCAAGTGAACGTACATCCGCGATCCGCGAATCGTTGGATAGCGGTCGCAATTTTGGGCAGCCGGTAGCAGTCATGATTCATGCCACATGACATACATGTGCATTTGTTGAGGATGCGCTGCGATGCGTTGAGAAGCATTGCAGTTATTCGCACCTTCACGATGCAGCCCAAAGTAGGTGCTGTGCCGCTGTGCCTAATTGCATCTCTAACAATTCATTCATTCTCTGATTGCAGATTGCATTCATGTATAACACGTGCCTTTTAACTTTCACGCCTGTGATCACAACCATTCTAGCACTGTATTTATGTACTACTTGAACTTGAATAGCAGAGAGCCTCAATTGAGTATGAAATTACTACTAAAACGTAAAAATGTATCAAAATCATTTTTAAGTGTAATATAACCAAACATAACATAACTTTTCAACTAGTTATGTATTCTAAACAGGTCATCTTCGTGATGAGAAAAAAATCAAAGCAAATCAGCTTTCTCCACGTGTTCCATCATTGCTACGTGATTGTTTTGGGCTACTCCAACACCCGGTGGCTTGCTGGAACGCAAGTGGCGATACTGACCTTCCTCAATGGCAGCGTGCACGTGGCGATGTACTACTACTACCTGGTGACCTCCATCACCAAGCGTGCGCCCTGGTGGAAGAAGTATATCACGAGCATGCAGTTGGTACAGCTGCTGACGTTCAGCTCATGCATGGTGCCCACCCTGCTCACGCCATCATGTAATTATCCTAAATGGCCTGTCCTGGCGCTCATGTTCCTGCCGAATGCCCTGCTCATCAGCGAATTCGCCCTCTTCTACTGGCGTTCTTACACTCTGAACGTCTGCATGCGGAAGGACGACTTCGAAGTGGAGGAGGAAACCAAAGCCAAAGTTTCTTAAAATCTCACCATGAAAAATTTGCATCGAACTCTAAATTGACTTTGCACCTAGGTAATTATTTAAATCGTCTCTTAAACAATAGCCTTTCGTAGCGTAATGTACATATATTACGATATATAATACAATAGCTTTTGTAATTTTAATGTATACTTCTCCGAACTACAATTGACCTTGCCGAATGTCAAAGTACTTTGAACGTGTTATGGTGTTATGGAAAGTGTTTATTAAATCGTTTGTTTAAATTATATCTTGACATCTTGTGTATTGTAATATTGTTATTATGTATTAAAAAGTTGAATAAACGTTAAAACATTTGTATCGTCATAATTTAAGAATGGTCATTAATATTTAAGTGCATTGCACAATTTAAGATTGAGATCTATACAACACGTCAATCGTGCTTATTCGTTCTTTACAATTAGTACTTAACAACCGTAATAAAAACATTTATTACATCATCATTATTGTATTATTGATATCATTACTTCTTACAATTCCTTAAGCATTTATTTCGATAACGATTACAACTTGGTACAATTGTATGCAAAATAAGTTGCCTATAGTTACGCATGCACTAACTCTACTGCACTACCAACAGAAATAGAGTGCGTTCCAAACCTGCTATTATTTGTTTTATTCAATAATTGTGAGACAAACAGAGGAATTTAGTGAGGTGGATTTCAATGAAAGATTTGAATCTTTCATAAGTTTCACATTCGAAATTTCAATAAAATTTATTTTTTTATTTCAGAAAATCAAATTTCAGAAGCGCGGTATTTTCAAATTATTAAATATACTGCGTTTATGCTCGATTTTTAAACTTTGACGTTGCCGTTGCCGCAGGAACGTTGCTGTTGACGCTGCCTTTGCCGTAGTAGGTACCGTTCGTGCGATTTATAAGCTTCCACAGTTCCGCAACGGCAACTGCAACAACAAAAGTTTATAAATCCACCTTTAGAGTTCCGATTGTAACTGTTGTTATGTCATAATTCTGTACAATGTCACTAGTGGATTAAACAATGAGATAATTATACATAATTATAAGTTACAATCGGACAGCTTACCCTAAAATATTTTATATTTATAGTAAAATAGCTCAAAAACAAAGTAAAATCCAAAATAGTTATTAAATTTAACTACTTACAACATATAAAAATTTAGAAGTAAACCAATATTAATATAATATGATTAAATACGCAAATTGTCCATGCTTATATTCATGTTTGCCACTCGATTTCCGCAAAAATAAGATAATACTTGGGAGAATTTGAATTTGCCGCCATTGAGACGTATCTTTCAATCTTACGTTTCACATAAATTACGTTTCCGACATTTCATGAAAGTTATAGTTTTACGGATAATTGTACAAGCTTGTTTTGGACGAGCTTTGTTAATTAATGATAGTTTTATTTGATTTTTTAATCCAACTCCAGAATCAATCTTATTAATCATCGCAAACGTTTAATATAAACACATTAATATTTTATATTTTAAAATGTTGATTCCCACCTACTTGCTAAAGAAATACAGGCAAAAAATTTACTTTATACAGGGTGTTTCCGGTATAATTGGAAGGTAGTCGAAAACCCAAAAATCATCTTATTCATAATCGTCTCATAGGCGAGTTAATAATTCTTTTGTATTTTTAACATTTAACAAATAATTTACGATTTAGTATATCCTTCTCGGGGACAATAGTACACCTCAAAAGTAGCATTTCCTTAAACCAAAAATTATCTTAATAAAAGTGTTCTCATTAACGAGATAATAATTTTCATAATTTCTCAAAATTAGCAAATTAAAATTAAAATTAATATCTTGGCAATGAGAGGACTTTTGCTAAGATAATTTTTTGTTTAAATACTTCTTTTGTGGTGTACTATCGTTTCCTAAAAGGATATACACTAAATCGTAAATTCTTTTTTAAATTATTAAAATTTAAAATAAATTATATCTCGTTTATGAGAAGACTTTCACTATGATAATTTTTGGGTTATCGACTTATTTGATGTATACTATTATATCCCCTAAAAGGATAAACTCAACAGCGTAAACACCCTGTAGAAGTGTACCATAATAAAAAAAAACAATTTCTGATAATTCCCATTCAAATGATTTATACACAGACGCACGGACGCACGTTTGTCATTCATTTTATCAATATTTCTATCTTTCTCTGATACTCTGCCTACTCGTCCATTCAATACAGTACACAATGATATAATGCTATAGATGATATCGAAATGGAGGCGTGTTCTTAGAGTGGTGAGGTCGCGGTGGTGGCGGCAAATGGAGGCGGTGCCGCCGCCGTCTGCGCGCGTATCGAACGCCCCCGACGGCCGCCAGAGGGCCGCCGAAGGGCGAGCGCAACATCGCTGGCACGGGTTGCGGCGATCGTCATCGCATCATGCCGCCCTTATCGGAAACGCGAGCCAGCCGCCGCCGTCGATAACGTCCAAAAATTACACAACAATTATTCAAATTTGTGCGTTCGATAGGAAGTCATCGCATCTCACCTGTGCAGCATCCAGAAAACAAGAACACAAAGAAGAAATCAAGCGAATCCATCATTTGGGATGCAAAAGAACATCATGGGTATGTAACTTTCCATACATAGTGGTTAGTATTTTGCATACCTTCAAAATGGCTCTGTGCTCCGCTGTTTTCTTTCTGTTGCCTGTTAATTTGGTGTAAAATGACTTGATTCAACGCTATTGAGCGTGCGGACGGTGAGGGTGATTGTTTGGTTGGTGCAAAAGTCAATTTTCCAATGAACGCATCGAAACAAAGCCATTCTGAATCAATTACATTACACGTTGCACCCTCCCGGGATTATCTAACGCGATGTTTATGACAAGGCATAAAATCGCGATTTTAAACAGCGATCCGATCCGCAAGTTGCCGCTTTCGGTGAATTTGCATTATGGATTAGCACACCCTTTGGCTCCAGCCCTCTGATGCGGCGATCATAATGTATATCATATCCCTCCCCCGATTACACTTGCCACCCCTAAGACCCTAAGTTTTTAATATGCGCACGCAGGGGAATTGAAAATCGAAAGTTAAAAGTTTAATGATACATACCCCAAATACATGTGATGCTATGATACATGATGTTTAGTAGCTTAATGTGGGTGAGTGGAGTCACCGCTATAATCTTAAGATTAATCGACTGGTCACGTTCGCTGGAGTTTCAGCAGCAGAAGGAAACTAAACTTACGTCCTTACGTTCATTCTAATCTGTAATCTAAATGCGAAAATGAAGGCTGGTGTGGAATTGCAGGTGGAGGATTGTCGCCGATATGTGGCATGTGCTGTCGGCCCATTCAGGAGCGATTCCTGCTGCGCGTCTCGGACGTTTCATATCACGAAACGTGTCTCCAGTGCTGCGTGTGCTGCGACCGCCTGCTGCAGACCTGCTTCGTTCGTGACTCCAAACTTTACTGTCGGATTGATTACGAAAGGTAAAAATTGAACAAACAAAAAACTAAAATACTAACATTCCGTTCAAACTTCATCTTCTGGTAGGTTATAATTAGTGATGTAGAATTCAATCAAAGATATGAATCTTTTATTAGTTTCACATTTGAAATTTCAATAAAATTTAGTTTGAATCGTCCATTGGAGTACTTTTTATGATATTAATAAAGAATTGTTAACGACATCGCACCAAATGTTAGAAATCTTGATATTTACTAGAACACCTGAGTTGTGTTGATGATATGACTCTCGTAAACTTGGAATTTACTAGAAAAACAATTGCCTCGGTAGCTTGAATCTGTGCATGGTTGCAGCTTCAATGTGTAAAATTGATGAAGGCGGTTCGATTCGAGTAAATTTCAAGCTTTTTCTAACATTTGGTGCGATGCCGTTAACAATTCTTTATTAATGTAATAAAATTTAGGTTTCATTGCAGAAAATGAAATTTAAAAAGCGCGGGATTTTCAAATGATTTAATATACTGCATTTAGAGTATGCTGTCCGATTGTAACTGTTGTTCTGTTATTGTTCTGAACAATATCAAGAGTGGATTAAACAATGACAGAATTATATATAGGTTTTAACCCCTACCCTAAAATACCCTAAAATATTTGCTATTTATAGAAAAATAGTTCAAAAACTAAGTAAAATCGAAAATTGTTTTTAATTTTAACTTACATCAAATAAAAATGTTAAAATATACCAATATTAACATAATATGTTTGCCACTCGAATTGCGCAAAAATAAGATAAAAATTGGGAGAATTTGAACTTGCCGCCAATGAAACGTAACTTTGAATTTTACGTTTTACTTAAATTTTAAATTACGTTCCTGAAATTTCATAAAATTGAAATTGAAACGTATCCACAACTCTAGTTTTAATGTTTCAATTTTGACTTTGCGATTTTTCGAATGACTGCGCTAGCCAAACTTCAACTCGCCTCCCACTTCGCGTGGCATGGCAGGTTGCTATATATTATAGCGAATCCTTTGAGGATGGCTGCGAATCCTGTGATCGTTGATGCGCGACGCCAAATCGACGGCGCATTAGTTCCGCCAGCTTGATTTCAATTGCGCTCGAATTTCATTTAAACGCCCGCCACGTGCCGCCGCCCGCCGCCGTTTCGAGTTGCTTCGTTTTGATCTGTGTGCTGCGTCCTGTGTTTGCTTCCTATTCACGCGTACGCCACGCAACAACACGCTTGCACAATATTAATATGCGAGCGACGCTTGTGAAGCTTGCGACATTTATGGTTCAAGGTGGCACAGTTTAAGGAAATGTTCCATGTAACAACACTCAAACGACACAAGTCATATTGCGTTAAAAGCACGCCCAAAGTTTTCGAAGTCAAAGTGATGAGCCCTGCGAGCTGCGAGGTGATGACAACTTGATGCCGCCGCGCAACATTTGTCTACGGGGTGAATTTCGCGCTCGAACAATTTCACTCGCAAAGTTCACGCGCAAGTGAAATTCAAATTCATACGCGTGTCAATCCAACAGCAGGAAACGCTTACAACTAACTTGACTCGACTCAAAAAGGCAAACAAAATTTTGCCTCCTTGAAGTCTTGAACCTTGAAGTCTTGACTCTCTTGACGTCTTGTGCCTGCTCCAAAATTGAAAGTTTTACTTTTGTGTTCCAGAGCACAGTGCACAGAGCAGAACAAACAAGAAAGTAATTAATGCGTGAAGCCGGGTAGTTTTTGCACTTGTCCAAGTGTCCCTGTCCCTGTCCCTGCTGGATGGGGATGCGTGGTGCACGTGCTCCTCGCCATTGTGCGGCGCCGAAATATGCCGAGCGCGAAACAATGGCAAGCGTGAAAACTGTAACGCAGGGGCCGGCCAGCCAACACTATTGCGCAATGACATCGAACATTAAACACGAAATTGAATAGGCATCGCCCTCCCATATCCCTATGATGCGTTGCTAAACAGGGTGCATCCGCCGCGGCTAATATTAATAATAATGCGGTTATCAAAATCGGGAATGACACGCTTGGATGGGCGATTTCGAGGCCTCTGGGGTATACCAGGGTTCGATTGCCATTATCTATCAAATGCAAACAAGACCACACCGCCGGGAACAATCATACAGAGTCAACATCAAAATCAACATGAAACACTATACATACCGGGGTAAATGCTTAAAAGTTCAGCAATAAGCAACAATAAATCTACAAACGTGCAGCAAATGTGTATCTCGTGAGCGATGGTATTGCTCACTGTATGCAACTTATTGTATACCAATTTACAAAATTAAAACTTACTTCAATCAAAACATTTCTTGAAAAAAGTAACAATTTGAATTTTCAGTGAGATAGTGTACATGATGAATGTGCTTTTATTCATTCAAACGGGAATAAGAAATAAAAAGGGTAACAATAGTTATTTATGGTCCGCGGACGCGCAAGCCACGAACCAAGGCGAAGGTTCGCAAAGTGAGGTTCGCTACTCGAACGAAGCGGACGCCGCCGCGGTTTGTGGCGTTTGCGCGTCCATGGGGCATATAACGTTTTATGCACGTCATTTATTTGCATTATATCTAAACAATGTACGGTATACATTCATGTTCAGTCATTAAATTCAGAAAATAATTCGAATCTCTCAAATCATTTGCAAATATACATCATGCGCCATCTCCTTGAAAAGTATCGAAAGGCAAAACCAAAACATACCAAATAACCTGCAACGTG
>JARJDQ010012277.1:0-14681 GCA_030264215.1 Geostiba sp. GC000077 | reverse complement strand
GGCGACCGATGGCTGATATTCAATTTCATTATTTCAAATACTAAATTTTTAACGCAGCTTGCGGAACAGTACAAAGTATAGTCATTTTATTGAATTTAAAATATTACCAGATTAAAAAATAAGTTAAAATTGACTAACAAAAATATAAAAATCACGCGTTTCAAAAAAAATATCGAAATAAATCGCATAAAGTTCAACATGCATGAACACATGCTCTGAGGGGATTGGGACAGGGTGCAATTTAAAGAGCATCCTCTTGCCTATCAGAATCCGCAACGATACTAAAGGAAAGAGCTCGCATTCGGGAAATGTAAAGCAAAATATGGAAATAAATCAGAAAAATTTCAAATTCGATTTTTAGGTACTTCCTGGGTCCTGAAGGGGTTAGGACGCGGTGCATTAATGAGCGTCTTGTTGCCAATTATAATCCGCAAAGATACTTTAAAGAAAGATCTCGCATTCGGGAAATATAGAGCCAAATATCGAAATATATCGGAAATGTTTCAAATTTGATTTTAGGGCACTTCAGGGGCCATGGGCGGGTTGGGACGGGGTGCATTTTAAAGAGCGGTTCCCGGGCTATTAGATCCAGCAATGATACTAAAAATGGAGCGAGCGTTTGGAAAATATAAAGGATTTTCTGACAAATGCCGACAAATTATCAAAATAATTCGCAAAAACTTTAAAGCATACTTTTAGACACTTCTGGAACCCCGAGGGGGTTGGAAAGGGGTGAATTTGAAGAGGGTCTTCCTGCCTATTATAATCCGCAAAGATAATTAAATTAAGAGCTCGCATTCAGGAAATATGAAGCAAACTATAGAAATATATCGGAAATGTTTCAAATTTGATTTTAATACACTTCCGGGGCCCTGAGGGGGTTGGGACGGAGTGCCTTTTAAAGAGCGGTTCCCGGGCAATTAGAATCAGCAATAATACTAAAAATAGAACGAGCGTTTGGAAAATATAAAGGATTTTCTGACGAATGCCGACAAATTATCAAAATAAATCGAAAAAATTTTAAAGTATATTTTTAGACACTCCCGGAACCCTGAGGGGTTGGGCAAGGTTGCATTTTGAAGAGCGTCTTCTTGCCTATTAGTATCCGCTATGATACGTAAATAAAGTTCTGGCATTCTGGAATAAAGAGCGTCTTCTTGGGTATCAGAATCTGTCAAGAAACTTTTAAAAGCAGCCCGCGTTTGTATAAAGGATTTTTCGTCGAATGTCGTCAAAATTCTACGTGACCGCGTGCACCTCAAAATAACGATATATATGGCCAAGATTTCAAAGTGGATTTTCATGCACTTCCAGGCCGCTAAATAGGGTAGAACTGGGTGTTTCTTAAAGTGTGTCTTCGTAGCTAAGAGAAACTGCAAAGATATTTTTTAAAGGAGCACGCACTCGGAAATTAACAAGCATTTTCCTTTGCACTCCCTTCGGTCGGGCAGCATTCAGCCGGCGGGATTCATGACCCCCCTTTCTTCCTTAGGTGCACTAAATACTATTATAGTATTTATTTATTTAGAAAAATACTATTACATTTCAGAAAATTACTGAAATTGAAACGTATCCGTTTCCACACACATCTCTAGTAAATATTCACTTCCCAATGCACAATGCTTACACTGGCGATAAATCCTGTACAATAATATCTGAAATTGAAATGTATTGTTCGTCCCCCGATTTAGTTTTCGAATTTATTTCCCTAATACATTTCCATTAAGAAAATAATTAGCAGGTTGCAACAACAACAATGTTACATCGATAGAATCTAAGCGGACACCATAGGGTCCTGATTTATATTTACTCATTATTATTTTATATACACCTGATTTTTATATACAATAATATCGATAACAAACGTAATAATTCTTGAATAAATCATAGTTAATAAACATCGGTACATGCCTAAACACAACATACATAATAGCTCCGACTCGGACGCCGAACTGAACGCAATACATTGATAATTCGCATCATATCATGTCGCCAAAATAGTTCAATTTAAAAAATATATAGCAATATCATAATAATATTATTATTAAGTAGATATACAATCCTTATAGGTTTCCTTGTAAAGTAATGTAGTTACGTACGTTCTGTCGGAGAGACAAAGGATTGCAACCAGTCCGCAATCGTATTTGTTACTGGAAGGAAGAACTATTTAAAGTATGACTGTATGCATTACACTGCAAGGAGTGCAGGCTTGTTGCAATTGTCTTCTCTCTCGCCTTGAGGAGCATAAGAACTAAGAAGTACATGCGACGTCAAAATGTACACAATAGATTGCACCTAAATAATACTAAAATATATGGATGTTGTTCGGTCTCATTTGCTGGGGAGGGACAACAAAACAAATCTAAGTAAATATTGCCATTGTTTTGCTCCGAAGTCGAACGGATCCATGTAAAAAAACACGAAATAAACCAAAGTATTCGAACCGGAACGCTAATTACAGCGCGCTTTGTTCATCATATTATTTGCTCCTAACATCGAATTTGTTTAATTTTAGTTTTTGTCATGTCGGTGAGCTTCATCGTGTTTGGTATGTTTATGGTGTAATTACGGCTTGGAAAGACTGCATCTGAAATTTACTACTCATCGTTTCTTCTCGCTTAAAATTTGCTTGGTAATGTTTTGGTATCTTCATAAATTTGAGTTAGTCGATAAAAGGCTAGCAATATACTTCTATGATCGGATAACACACTGTGGTGTGTAATTCTCGCCAGTCCTGTCGTGTCCTTATCTGTTTTGCATTTATAGCATTTGTGTTTGCGAGTCTCTTGGTAGCTTCATAGTCACACAGTGTGGGCGCTATAAATCCGTTTTGCTTTTATTTATTTACAATAAACTTCTTATTGCCGTCCTCAGTGTTTAAATATGTAACTATACAAGTAGCTCGTAATCATAGTAATAAATAGTTTCTCTAATTTCTTTTCTTTTGCATTTTATGTCTGTATGTCCTCCTCCTTATGTTATTTTTCATTAAGTTTAATTAAAGTCGCGGGCCAGCAGCGAAAATCACAGCACTCACGTGATGTTTGTGTTTATCATTTGGATTCTTCCTTTTTCTCGTTAATTATGTATGTAGATACTTTTTTAAAAGTGGCTTTTCATCTTTATCGTAACTTCGTAACAGTTATGTTCGAAATTATGTTTCGTAAATTAGGACAGAGCGTCGTTCCGATGGCAAACTCTGATCGTTAGTGAAATGAAATGCAATTGAACAATTTAAACACCGATTTTGCGGGTGGGGAAAAGAAATTTTTTAAATGATAATTATTATTGATATGCGTCATTATAGGAAACGATTTACGGCGACGCTGCTACCGTTTGCCGCCGGACGACATTCCGAACGACTAGCACCTCAAGATTATATTTTAATACCATTTTTTTTTGTTGTCCGCTTTTTAAAATCTTTAAAAATCCGAATGAAAATGCCCGCCCTGACTTCGCATCAAATACGTATTGCGATTTTGTAATGCAAACGAATGTCATAATTTTCTACCTCCTACCGCCTTTCACTTCGGCACGACGCGAAGCAAACAAGTACTGAGTACTGTATCCTGATTCTGAATATCGATGGCGATATGATCGGAAACACATGTGAGCTGTGACAGTAACAGATTCTACTTAATAGAGCCGCATTAAGTAGAATGCATTGTTTTGGCATCGTAGAAAAGAAGATTGCTTAACCTGCGGTGCGAATAACAAAAAGGGGGGTTTCTTTACACGATTTTCTCGACATTGGCCATCAACTAGAGTGCCTTCACCCACGCTGCCGGCACCCATTGTGGCTCGCGCTCCAGGCTGTTAATCTCGCCGAGGAGATTTTGATAAGCTCGCTCTGTGTCGTTATTGATAATGATCATGTCGAAGAAGTGGCCGTATTTGTCCTCCATTTCGCGCGCCTTCTCAATTATGTCTTTCAGGTCTTCCTCCTAAACCCATCAATAAAGAAAGCGCAATTAATTTTCAATTTGTACAAATGATTTGTGTGCAGTACCTTGTATGTTTCGCCAGTTCGAATTTTCTTCTGACGCAGCTTTTCGAGGCTGGGCGGCGCGATAAACACCACGTATGGTTTCAGATCGGAGGTCCGCAAGATCTTCAAACTCTGCGGATGCAGATTGAGCACACATATCTTGCCGGAATTGACGACCGATCGAATGGCATCCAGGGAAGTACCGTAGTAAGCCTTCTCGTACTCGCCGTGCTCGACAAACTTTCGCGATAGAATGTCCGCCTCAAATTGAGCGCGCGTTATGAAGTGATAGTCTTGACCATCGACTTCAGTGTCTTTTCGTGCTCTTGACGTATCTGCAAGGCAAGACGATATGAATATTGTTGGCGTTCTTGGGACAAAATGGTGGCTTACGTGGAATGGCGGCTGCAAATCGTTCGGCATCCTCCATCAACTTCTGACGAAGCTCATGCCTTCCGATGTTTGGAGGTCCGATGAGTACAATGGGCCGCTTGTTGTTCGCTCGCGGATAGTATAATGACACTTCTTCATAGGTTAGGATTTCTTCCGGTTCGAATTCTGTAAATGAAACGTGTTATATCTGAAGATACGTACTTGGGAGGTGGACTTACCATCGACCGCGTTCGAATACATCGGATAACCCGACTCGGCATAGGAACCCTTCTTCTTCTTCCGCTTCGCCGTCTTGCCGCACAGCAGCGTCGTCGACTTGCGTTGCGGCTTCGACATGCGCTCCTCGGCGGCTAGTCTCATGCTCTCTCGTTGGTGCTGGAAGCTCTGCGAGGGCACCAGCCCGGCGAGCGTCTGGTCTTCCTCGCCCTCGCGATACGCCTGCCACCAGTTGGGGTCCTCCTGGCTGATGATGTGCAGCACGTCGCCCTTGCGGAAGCCGATGCCCAGCTCGCGGCACGGGATGTACATGTCCTCCTCGGGGTCGTAGTCGAAGTGGGCGCGGACGTGCAGCAGCGACTCGCGACTAGAATGCCGGCTGCCGGGCGTCGCCGGCACGATGAGGAACGTAAGGGTGCCCTCCATCGCCGCCAATATATCACAGACTGCGTTCACGCTCTTCCCCCGCATCTCGATGCCGTTCACCTCGAGGATCTCGTCGCCCTCGTGAAGCAAGCCGCTTTTGTCGGCCGCACCGCCGCGCACCACCCGGCCAACCACCACGGCGTCGCCTTCATTCCGCACGGTCGCACCCAGCGGCTCAGTGCTCTTCTCAATCTTCACAATCTTAATATTATCATCGGCATAGTGCTCTGGCAGTGCGGTCTTCCCGGCAACGGTTTGCGAGTCAACCTGCGCCGGCGAAGACACCGGCGACGTGGAGTCATCAGGCAGGGCGGACGCAACGCCATCGTGTGCAATCATCAACGCCTCGAACTCGTACCCAGTGAGCAGGGCGGCGAGCTCCACGGCATACGCGCCTTGGGAAGCACCCAGGGCGTCAAGGCAGTCGCGCAGCGCGCTTTGTGCGTTCGCCGTCGGCCGGGGCGCCGTCCGGTTCCTCACCGTCTGCACTTTGTTGTGAATGGCTAACGCGCGGCCAAACTGCGGCGAGAGGATCAGCGATTGCACGGCGGCGACGCGGCCTTCGAGGCCGCCCAACCCCCCGCCAGTCCCAGCCTTCTTCAGCTGCAGTTGCAGCCTCTGCACGGATGCCACCAATTCGCCATAGCCTGTTGATTAAAAAAAAAAACAACATTACCCTGTGCTCATGTGCACTGAAACTCATCGATCCGCTTCCGGTCCACGGCCGGGCGAGCGCGCGCCGGAAGGAAGTTCATTCCCAACTTCGAACTTTGAATGCACGCGGCACGCACAAAAAGCGCCCCCGATTTCAACCTCGAGCAGCGCACAGAACAATGCTCACCATATGCAGCGTGCACAAGCTCCTTGTCGGAGCTGGGCGTCCCCGGCCTGGAGGTGGACTCGCGCCGGCTGCTAGAGACGTCGTCGTCCACCGAAAACGCCTCGTTGTCCGCCCCCTGCGCCTCGCGGCGACTCTCCAACGCGTGCAGCTTGCGCGAGTCGCGCAACGACGTCCGCAGGAATTCATTCTGAGCGGCGATCCGATCCTCCTCCTCCTTTCGCTTCCTGATTTGTTCCTGCAACAACAACAACGCACACAACTTTAAAAGCTGCCATTGGAAATTGTCGAAATTGAATTTAACCCAAAATCGTAAAGTGAAGAATGCATCGACTCCTTCGACTCCTTCGACTCCTTGGAATGTCTCTTTAAGTCATTCAGTCATTGTATGACGAAACGAGAGCGGCAATGCAAACATCCGTTAAATACTTTATTGGCGAATAACCACACGCCGCTGTTGAATGTTATAGCCAGAGCGTTTTGCGTTGCGACACCGTTATCAAATATGAACGTGCTTCGAGTTCTCTGCGCCTCACTAGTCAAACGCCCGCCCGAGCACCTACAATTTTCTTTCTGCTTGCTGCTTCACATGCAGTGCACTACGCGCGCAACGCATAAATGTTTATGAAATATCATTTGCACGACGGCGACGGCGAACGTCTCGCGGTATCTACCAGCTCTCCCTGCCAGCGAGTGCCAATATCAAAGGCAAATTTATGGCAGAATCGTGTCGAACGTCGTGCCATTTAATCCCTAATCGCTTCGGGGCCTTCAGGAGGGATCAACGCCAGAACACCAGGACGCCAGCGCAGGCTGCGCTTGAACATGCGTTCGTTATTACCCTTTAGAAGATTGTTTATTTTATATTTATAGTATTATAGTAAAAATTCACCAACGCGATTTTGTGTCACATTGTAAGTGTTAGTTTTAATAATCATGTGTAGACGAGTGTATTGTGTTGTGCCTACATACTTTCTAATGAGACCAAGATTATATTAATCATAGTGGCATTTTTTCACACCAACAATCGTTAATGAATTGCATGAAAACGCTAAGAAAAAGTTAATTATACGTTAAGACTTTATATTAAGCTGAATCTTGATCATCCTTGACTATATATTTCACACGCCATGCGGCTGCGGCATCAAAGGTGGAGAAGATTTGAGCTTTCCCTTTTGATATTACTTTGCATGCAAAAGAGAAATGCAGGCATTCAGCGCAAAGCGCAATTCGGCGTAATTAAATTACTGATTAGATTATAGCAATAGCGATAATTGCGATGATTAATGCAGCACATTTGGTCCGCAGTCGCAGTCCGCAGGAAAGTCGTTAGCTTCAGTTAATTGGCGCAGCGCGCAAAATTGGAAACGCAAAGAGCTTTTTCGAAAATGTTTCCCAAAATACCATGCAATTGCAAAAAGTGTGCTGGTATACCTGCGTGCAGTAATTGTTATTCCGTGTTATCGGCAGCGTGGTCACCGTTTGCTTAGCTACCATTTTGCAATGCGCATAGTTGCGTCCCAAATCACAGATTGGCACTCGTCACTCATCAGTCAGCACGTATCGTGTTGATATTGCACACTGCTTGCATTGTGGCTGGAATATTGCAATGTAAACTTGATGGCACACAGGTTTCAAAGTAACGCCGTCGCGTCGCGACATAGACTAATCATGAATGTTTAAGGCTTTAGCTGGCTCCTGGCTGTGTAAAAATCGTCGGGGGACGCGGTGAGAATCAACACGCACACATGCTCACAGCTAGAGCAGCGTTTGCAGAGGCACAGGTAGCAATGTACACTACTTACTACCTAGGTGCACGTAGAGCAGCCTGCGCGACAATTACGTCATGTTTGTATTTACACGCCACGCCGCCGCCGTCACCGTCACGAACTCCCACCTGCTACTATATTTTTACTCCTGCTATCGCTCATTGACTCATGTGTCATTGTGTACGGTGTACGCGTTGCACCGAAAAATGTCCCGCATTCAGAATGCACAACAACAACACTGACGTATACCACATAGGCTGTGAAACAAATAATGAGCATTCATTGCTTTCTGATTTCTACGAATTTCATTGACGTAGGTAAAATAACTAATAAGATTTAATAGCGGCCCCCATCCAATGTCAGCAATTGAAATTGTGAAATTGCTGAATTAAAAGCCAGGAATGGCGACCCGAAAGTTTGGCGCAAACTTGCGCGGAGAAGTTGCGTGCCGGCGCCGCCGAAAAAGCCAAGCCAGGCATAGATCAATATTGATTTTAAGTTGCGAGCGAAGTTGGCTATTGAAATCGGCGCGGCGGGAAAGTGCAGGATGCGAGAGCGAGGAGGGCATTCCAAAGCGTCGCCACCCACGGAAAGAATGTTCATTCTCTCGACGCGCCACGTCGGCACTGGCGGTTGGGGATACTGGGGATACGGATAGTTTCCTTCGTTTCCATTGCCGACTTGCCGTATTCCCAATGCCCGCGCTCATCGCATTTAAAACTCGGCGACGGCCAGCCGTCAAAATCAGTTTCCCGCCATGCAGTGTGCAGGAAGACAACCGCCAGCGCCAATTTTGGCACAAATTCCATATCCAACCCGCAGTCCGCACCTCCGCACCTTTAAACCGATAGTTAAATAATTCTGACATGAGATTATTCCAACTCCAACACTCCAAGAATATGTGATTGATGATTGATCTTCGTTTGCACTTTAGCTGCCACCGCTGCCATATTGATAAATACTATGCGGGAGGCGAATTGCTGAAATTCCGCCGCTGACGGCACCGTCGGCACCGTAATATACGGAACGGCGCACGGTGCACGGATAATAAGCGTTAGCCTTTTTTAAATAACCAGGAAATCCTAAAATGGCACGAATTCCATCCAGCGTCTATCCTGAATGCTGCGTTGGTACCATTAGGAGGACGAGGTATGATCTGAAGGCCTGCAGCCCCAAGTCAGTGAGTTGAAAATGAAAAGCACGAACCACGAGGAGCACAGTACGGATGCGGAGGAATTGTACGCGATGCGAAGCTGCCACCAACCAAGCTAGGTCAAATTGGCAAAGCTATAACCTAAAACTAAGGACTATAAAGGACAACATTTATAATTCATCATTTTAAATTTCATACTGCTTTCAGGTTAAAACACCTTTCCAGTTAGCGATTATTTTATTAAATTCAGGCTTGTGATTGGTTCGAAATTTAACATTCAGCCAAAAAATCTCTGTTTTTCTGCCAACATTCACCAACTGGAAATGCACCTTTACAGTAGAACAGTAGAATAGCTATTTGTGAAGAATATGTTAAACCGGAGTGTCTTATCAGTATTCAGGAGTCAGCACATTCTCACAATCTTATTAAGACGCCTCAATGGTGAAATTGGTGTATGTTTGGTTGCCTACAGTAAAAAAAATTGTCGCATTTAACCCAATATTTATTCCTAAATTATTTTCAAACGACAGCTAATCCCTTAGTTGTAGCACAACCGGAAATACGTTATTTTATTCAGAATTTAATTTACTTTCTTGCTACGAAGAGCTTTTTCCAAAATAATGCTCTTTTTTTAAGAATATATCAAACTGTGCGTGTACAAAAATATTATTTATTTTTAATATTCCAATTAATCGACAATAGCTTGTCGTAGAAAGGTACTAGAATTTATAAGTTATTATATAAAACTTCTTAAATATAAATCCGTGGTATTGAATATAGGCGTAGGATGAAAATAATAAGTTGGAATTTCTTGTTTCTTGGCCAATGGCAGCAGAAGAAGCACCGAATCCTCTGCTGCCATTGCCCAAGGCGTAGCGGAGGGGATCAGCTGGTATCGAGGGCTCTTAATAAAATTCGTTTAAGAAGGAAGGTTAACCCTTCGTGTATGTATGGTTGCCTAGCATGCTCGGGCTTAATGCACTTTGAAGGTTATCAGTTTGTGATACCGGAAGAAGCAGAGCATTGACAAAAAAACTCGGTATTTTAGGTTTTTTTTTCAGGGAAATGTTTGAAGACATGTAGATACTTGAGTTGTTATCCAAATCGGAAATGATGTTGTTTGCCGATGGCGATGGACAATTTAGTAGTGTGCTAAATATTAATGCGCTCGTGGACGACAATAGTAAACAAATTGTATGCTCCACCGTCGAAAATTGCAACCTAGTGACGGGTAGCGGCACGGCAGGGAAAACAAGCTACGGTAAATTGCATTAATAACAACAACATGGATGCCGCCGCTGCGTTGCTGAAACGAGAAAAATACGATCCTAATGAAACGTAATGAAAACGCACATGCCAGCAACGGGTTGGAACGTTGGAATGTTGGAACCAAGAGCTTCATTTTTCATTGTTTAATTTCCGTGTCTTTTTTTACCCGTCGTCCGTTCACTTTTCATTATTATAACTATAACTAACTATCGCAATCAAGAACCGGAAGAACAGGACGAAGAAGAACAAGGAACAACTAGTTAGGAATAAACTAACAACGCTTTTGTGCTCGCCGTGCTCGGTTAATGAAGTTATATAGATGTAGTAAAGTGATCGAGGACCGGCGAGTGTCACTGTTGTCGTCAGTTGTTTCCTCGACTCCGACTCCTCGAAAACTAATCGTCAACATCAGGCAGAGCAGAAGTACAATCATGAGCTGAGGCTTGAGAGATATTTATGACTTATGAAGGACAGACAGAAGGACGGTTTTCCCATACTCATATACTCATTGTGATATCAGTTCCATTTCCGAGTCCCCGAGAAGTTGATCAACTTGATGGATGTTAGGAAAGTGTGCAAACGTCGAAGGTGAAATGTGAACACGGTGAGCTAGTGATCACGAACGAGAACATTATAATGACCGCAGTGCATGAGCGCTGCTTTGAAACATCATTATAGAAGTTCAACCAAAATGCAAGCGTATGTTGGAAGCTTGGAAGTTTGGAAGGCTGGAGAATTTGAAGTTACTTGCTGCAAGTGGCTGGCAAGTGCCCTGCAAGTTGGCGGTAACAAGGAGCATGTTATTACCGCACCCTCCGACTGCAAATGCGAAGAAGAAGCGAACGGTAGCGAAGAAGAGTTCTAATGTGTAATTTATTGCATGCAATCCTCGTAGTACTTTTGCAACCAACGTTCATGATTCATAATCATAACATTATATGAATGTATCTAAGACAGTCGACTGTAGACGTCTCAACTTACAACTTCAAGTTCAATATTCCTAGAATTGAATCACGACTGAAAAAAACTCAAAGCCCCTATTACGTTACTTTTCGTTGAATCTTTTGTTAGAAGACAATAGTTATTTATGTATCAAGGCAGTAAAGTTGGCTTTTTCTATAACGAATGTGGAGAATATTTGCCGAGGCGTAGCCGATTGTTGTTGATTGCTTTTCTTATCTGTTTCGTTTGTTGCTCTTTTGTTTTACTCTTTTAATGCCGATTTTAGTTAAGCTTAGTGGCGATTTCAGAAAATATTTATTTATGTATCAAGGCCGTAAAGTTTGCTTTTTTCGTGGTTATTACGTGATTAATCTCCACGTTCATAATAAAATAGTATATTATACCACTAGGGTGTAATGACTATCAGTAATCACGAAGGTCGACGTGTTGCGGAGTGAGCCGCAGGCGAACGGAGCAAGTTGACCGAGTTAAGCACCAAAGAGACAGTCCTCAAAGTATACCCTATTGCAACCCCCTCCAGTATTAAGTTCAAGATAAAACGCGTTGGCAAAATATTCAAATTTAAAATGTAAAAATATCACCGTACGCCACTGGCGAAAAGAAAAGAATTTCTCACCTGATATTTCTTAATGCTACTGAGTTGCTCCTTGGTCGGCTCACCAGCGCTGATATCCAGCGACGTCGGCGTCGCCAAACCGGTGGCGATGTTGTTGTTGTTGTTCGCAATGCGACTGGGCAGCTGCGGCGCAGCGGATTTGTTCGTCAGGCGGCCATCTTTGATGTGGTCGCGGGGCGGCGGCACCGGCTTCCCCGGCACCGTCGGCGCGGTGATCTGCGTCGTGTTGCCATTCACTCCAGGCTATACAAAACATATTCCTTCAATTAGTTGAAATAATTCGTGTTTAATGAGACGTTAAAAGTGAAATTGCAATCGTTCATCTCCACAGAGAAGGAGAGAGGTTTAGGTGGCTGAGAAACTGTGCACTGTTTTATAATTGCGGTTAATTATCGAATGTTAAACAATGCAAAGCAACACATGCGAGGTGAGAAATTGCACACGAAAAGCACGCTAAAAATGAAAAATGTAAATGCGGCGTTTATCAATGACTGATGTTTTTACTGTTGTGTATTGTGAGAATGAACAGGTTTCGTCGCTCCACATTCCAAAATGATGACTATGTTGAGGAATGAGCATCGCAGGCGATATTAGTTGAAATTTGGCGTTTTTAACGGCCCCTTCCACCCTCCACTTGAAGCCACCACAGCAGGAGCGATGAGATTTATCGCCGCAATATTTTTGCCCTTTTATTTTTCGACTTTTCGGGAACTTTTTGTTTTCGCATGTCGAACGTCGTCGTCGCTGTCGTTAAAACCATGCGAGTATTATATACGTGTAGAACATGGCACTTTTTCATCTGAATGTGACCTCTTTTGCCATAACCACCCCCTCTCCGTACGCTTTCCTCCCATCCCCAAGCCCCCATTTATCTCAAATTTCTCGCGTCTTTGCCGCTTTTTTCATCGCTTTTATTGCGCGTTCGGCTGGCATCTACGCAGAATGACTGTCGTGGCGCGCGGCAGTGGTAAGTACCTTAATGATGGTCGGATATTTAGGCGGCGTCTTTTTCCGCTCGACGAAATTGTCAGGCACGTCGATGGCGCGCTCCTGGTTGCCGTCGCTGAACGTCACGCCCAGGAGTCGATCGTACCCCACCTAGAGATGATGGCGATGAAAATAAAAACAACATAAAACGATGGAAAAGCGTAAGCAAAATGAACGTAAAGCATTCAATATCGACATTATTAGGTATAAAAACCGGTGCATGTGCGAGTGGCAGGTGAAAACGCTCAAACGCAGGAACTGCTGAGTATGAGGTGTGTGAGGGGATGCTGGGAAAGCTCAGTGGGCTCAGTGATCGATAGCACAACAAATAGTGCGTCCCCCGATGAACAAATGAACATGACAAGTGTATTATTACGATGATGAAAATGACGAATACATCAGACAGCGGCGAAGGAAGCAGGAGCAAGGAGAGAGGCTAAAGCACATAATGCCGACTGCAAATACAAATACAAATGGGGAATGTAAATCAAGACGCGCGCAAATAGTGCCGCTGAGCATTGTGCACGAGCTGTGTGCCTGTGGGGCCAATGGGAGCAAAGGGAACACACACACATGACGGAAGAGAAGATGATATCGAATTGTAAAGCTGGAAAATGTCCTTCGCCGCCGCCGCCTCTACCACGTGCATTACATTATTGCGCATGATCGATGTTTGCATGACAATAAAATAAATATTTAACGTTGACAAAAAGCACGATGCCGATGACGACAGCAGCACTTTACAAGAATTTTACGCATCATTACCGAATGCTGTATATTTGGTTGCCTACGTTACAGATGCAGTTTTTGTTTTGAGGCTAGGGCTAGAATTTATTCACATTTTTTTTCCCATTTCCTCGACTTTGCTACAACCATCCAACCGATTTCGATGGAATTTTATCAACTGTATGTGGGAGAACGAGGAAGTAAACGCTTACCGTGAGTATTGGCTTTGGCGGTGGATATCGCGGCGGCGTCTTGTTGCGCGCGATGAACGACTCCGGCACGTCGACGGCCATCTCGCGATGCGGGCCGTTGTCGCCGGCGAGCATCATGCCCATGTTGTACTCGATGGCGGCGACGTCGTCCAGCAGCTCATCGGGCGGCCGCTTCACCGTGTCCAAGTCGCTGTCGCCGATCACCACGATGCTGCTGCCTGACCTCCGACGCGGCCTGCAAAAGCAAACGCAAACAAATTGCAATTAGCACACACCTGCTGTTTTCCATGCCCATCTTGCACACTTCAATCAATCCGCCCGCCCACTGCAGGCATCCTGCATCCAACACCCCATGACCCGGTGACATTTTGCAACATTATAACTGTTTCACGTTGAGCTTGCACGTGGCGCTCGTTCGCTCACGTTGCTGTTACCGCTTTAATTAAGCAAATAATAAATAAAGTGCAACGTGTGTATGAAATTAAATAATTACACAAGGATGGAATGTTCATACATGTACCATTACGTAAATTGTTCTTGTTTAGTCGGCCTTTGCAATTTTAATTGAAACTTGTTCACAATCTCTATTTATAAGTAATAGCACTATACAGGGTGGGCCATAATTGGCTTCATACCAAAATGCCGAGAAAGTCTTCGTTTGGCCTCAAAATTAGAATTTTAAGGTTACAAATATGCATAATAACAAAATTGTTTTTCGTTGCACAACAGCTGTTCTAAAAGTCAAACATTATATTTTATATTATTTATATTTTAAGTTTGACTTAAATTAATTTGAATTAATGCAATTCAATCATTCTGGTAAATGCACTTTAAGATAAAACTGACTTTACAGAAGAAGTGTTCGATTTTTACATCAGCTGCTGTTTGCTGTGCAACGATAAACAATTTTGATATGATGCATATTTGTAACCCATAAATTCCAAATTTGAAGACTTCCTGAGGCCAAAGGAAGACTTTCTCTGCATTTTGTTATTAAGATTATTACTTTAGGGTAGGCAAGGAAGGAAAACAAATACAATCGTAAAAAGTTAAAATATTGTTGAGAGCAGTAAAGAAAAACAAATGTGGCGACAGCTGATGATGCAGTATTTAGTGTATAGGCTA
>JARJDQ010012273.1:0-29255 GCA_030264215.1 Geostiba sp. GC000077 | reverse complement strand
GAAACATCGTTCAAGAGAAAACGGGAATAAACTGGCGGGGGTGAACGGCGTCCTCTGGCGGCCGCGCAAAAACAGTTTACGAGGCGGATTATTTTTAGCAACAAGAATCTGAAGAGAAAATTCAAATCGCCCCAGTGGTTTGGGAGCAATCACCGAATCAGCTTTTTGAGTTTTTTCTGCTCCTCGTATACGATTAAGCGTTTGCTATCGGACTTGTTACATTTACTGGGAAACATAGGCAGTCTCATATGGGCAATGCATTGGCCTATGTTCTAAGATAAATGAAAAGCAGAATATGACACGACACAGATTCATGGCCGATTATGATTCGACTCATCCGCAGCAAGTTGAATGCAATACTACACAGAGAGGAGAGAGGATAACATTCCTACTCTATAGATATAGGGTGTTGCCGATATTGCTCTGGGGGTAGGGGCAGGAGCAAAAGTAAAACGCTGATATTGAAATATGTAAGTTGCCTGTTTTTGTCTTTTGCGTTTCGTATTGTTGAAGGCGGACGAGAAACTCTTGAGATTTGCAAGTGCCGCACCCCCGAACCCCATTCTTTTTCTCTCACAGACTGTATGCTTCCGAACGCAGAGAGATCCAATTACACGGTGATGGCACCAGGAGCGATTCGATGCTGTGGGAAACCTACAGTGCCTACAGTGGAGCCGGTGCGCGCAGGGGCAGACCGTTCGAGGGGGTATTATAATATGTTCAAGAGAATAATCCCATATCCGCAGTGTTTCCTATGCCCATCCCATGAGAGATGACTAGGCCTATGCGCCGTGCGCCCGTGGTGCCGACAGTCGACAGTATGTGTATAATCTTTTACAATTTACCATCGCGCATCACCCACGTAGGCTGCTTCGCACTTGGATACAGTACAGTTTTGGATACAGTGTCCCAGTGGCCGGCACTCAAAGAAAACCCAAAACTCCATAGTCTGGTAATCCATGCGCGTGCCAGGATGGAATGGACCTAATCTCACTTCAAACGCAATATTTTTCCTTGCTGCTAAACAAGAGCAAGAGGGGCGGACGTTTTCTCTCTTTGCTTTGACCTTTGTTTGTAGTTTCACTAGTTTCCAATTGCGGAACATAGTGGGCGCCCACCCCGGTTGCCCAAGCTGGAAGCCGAGGAGGTAATTGCTAACGACATTATTTACGTAACGCGGACTTACAGTCGAGCTGAGCTAAGTAATGTGAAGCGGAAATTACGAACATTGAGTCGCTGTGCGGCAGGCACAGGGGGGGTTGGCTGCTGAGTGGCGAAATCAACTTGCGCGCTGGATGGATCTAATGGCGTCGGCGCGTTGGCGTAAATTGTGCAGTGGATGCCGAAGATGATGAAGTAAAGCTGGTGCGGGTCCTCATTTGCGCGCCCGAAGCCCAAAAGAATTCCGTTGAGTTTGATGATGTCTCTCCGGATGAGGGCGTGCGGCGTAGACGCTGGTGACGGCGGGCGAGTGTTGGTAAGATGGGCCCCGCCGCCGCCCCCCGCAAAGCCGACGTGCGTATGTAGTGTACACACAGTAATAATACACAGTATCATGTCGTCGGTGCACAGAGGGGTGACGGGTGACGATGCGCGAGGAGCGTCTGCTAGCGCGAAACAGACGCCGCCGCCGCGCCGGAGAAAAGAGAAATTAACCATAATGAAGCGTAGAGCCGCTTTGATCTTGCATCGCTTGTCAACGCCTCGAACCGCTCAGACATCACACCCCTTGCGCCAGCCGACGCAGGCTTCTTCAATATTACCGCAACATCTTTCTCATGCGATGATATAAACTGTAAACGTTACATGAAATGAGACAAACTTAGGAAACTCTATTCCAATGCAGCACAGAAACAAGGAATATTATTAAATGTTGGAAATTCTGAAATTAACACTATGCAACCAACATGCCAGGTTCGCACCCCTGTATAAAGATTTAAATTTATTCAGCTTGGAATAATCCACTTTCCAGAATGACTCAATATCACCCTCGCCAGGATACATTCGGATCAAAAATATCCAACCCTCACATTGCAAGGATGAAGGATGGCAATGCATTGAGGAATGCACAATATTGTATTTGTCTTTCTCAGCTGCCATCGGAGATACAGCGCCTTCACGCCAACTCCACCAAACTTCAATTTAAGCGCAATATTATAGAAGTACTTATGCAAAGTTTGCACCAAAAGTTATCACACAAAGCTCCGCTCAACGAGACATTCCGATTTAACTTCGTAAGTATCGAATCAGCTGACGCAGCAGCCAGCACCCCCTTGCGTCTTACCAGTTATTGAAGATCCTGTAAAACATTTCGATTTATATTCCAAACAGTATTCCACAATTTCGACGAATTTGGCATCGCATGCCAGGTTTATGTGAACGCAAGAATGTCTTCTACCATATTATGCGGTTTTTTTGGCCGGATATGGTCTCGTGCGGAATATTATAGACATAGACAGACCCGAGCCTGCCAACGTGGAAAACGTGAAAAACTCAACGTGCAGGCTGCCGTTGAACGCTGAGGCACTTGTGCTTGCGAAGGATATGTAATATGTATATTAAGATAAACAATGCGACTCGTAGAAGTTTAAAACTGCAAATATTAGATATTCTATTTAGGTCTAAGTTCGTGTTACACTGCCATTATGGATGTCACATTCGAGTATTTCTGCTAGTATGTCTATATAAACTGCACTTTCCTTTTTACAGTAAATTATATTTTTGAAATAAAAAATTAATAAAATTTTTGTACTGAAAGAATTATTTCTGTGCCACAATCTGTAAAATATCGCACCAAAAACCCCACGTTTGATACTTAAAAACGTGTTTGTTAGCGCTGAAACGTTCAATTTTGATGTCAAAAAATATTTCGCGAAATATAATTTTTTTTTCATACCAAAAGGAACAATCGTGCACCACAAAAAGCCTTATTTTGTAGTTTTAAACGTATTTATTTTCGCTAAACCGATCGATTTTGCGATTGAACGTGTATTTCTGAAGTAAAAAATAAATCAGATTTTTGTACTGATAGAATAATTTCTGTACCACAGTTCGTAAAATTTCGCACTAAAATCCAACTTGATGATTGATAAATTTTTTTCTGGAAATAATGTGTACTCCACACGTTATTGCTAACAAGAAATGCCAGAATTATCAACAACCACAAAAAATAACAACAACAACATTATACACTAATAGTATGAAGGAAGAGGAAAAATCATATGTAACACTATGTGGTGCGCTGACGCGTTGACGCGTAGGAAGTTTATCTATAAAAATATGATGCGCATAAAATCTCAAAGGTATCACATTCGCAAGGCAACGATTCTGCCGAGCGTTGCGTATGCGTAAGGCATAAAGAAGCTAATGTTAAAATTTAAAATAACAGAAGAGGGGAATAAACGTAAAGAGATATAAGGGCATGGAAGATAAGGAATGAAAAAGTATGTGACAACACGACTGTCGCTTATGCCTTATGAACTGTAACCGTTCTGCGTCGGGGACGGCGGCGGCGCAGGGGCGGGTCGCTGGAGAGGCCTTCTTCGCGCTGGCTGATATGAAGTGAAGACGATGATGCGCGGCGTTCGCGCGCGAAAACGAGCGCTTTTATCATCATCGCAATGCCGTTTGTATGTGAATTACGTACGCGCCGCACATATAAAGCCGACTCGCGCGTATAAATAGATATACATATGAGCATATCGATTTTCTGCATCAAAGGAAGACGCGGGGCGCGGGCAAAGAGCGTGTCGCATCGTTGCGACGTCGAAGGAGATGAAGCTGACCGACGCGGCGCGCGGTGGCGCACAAAAAAGACAACTCGATGCGATTGATTGAAGATTGAAACCGAACGGACATATGACCGGCGGCGGCAGTGCTGTGACAGGAACATAAAATTATTCACATACTTGATTCTAAATCGTGAGATGCATTTGGGATTTGCACCATTTGCACTAATCCACCAATCCAATTCATTGCAATTTCGTTTGAGGTGATCATTCGTGCACAGAAGCACAGAAGCACAGAAGCACATTGACAACCCCGCATTTCCGATGAATGATAAAAATAAATCGCCCTCTTTTTCGAACTGCAAATGTTTCGAGCTTCAATTTACTTCCAATTAAATATTTTACAGGGTCGCATAGAGAAAGTGACATTGATAGCGATTCAGCAGGCTATCTACGTACCAAAACAAACAACGACGAACCCAACATGCCTACGGAATCAAAACCTATAGAACAGTTATACACGCGACGCAAGCGCCTCGATTAAATAATTAATTGGACAATTAATTAATTAAATTCCAGCTGATCAGTCGTAAATAGAAGACAATGTAATTGTCTAAGGACTGCGGGTAATAGACGACTTCCCGTCACATTCATGTGAATTGGTATTATTCCAACACAATTGGCACAATACACATTAGTTGTCGATAACTCGATAATGAATTAATAAACGATTTCTTTGCCATTGCTAAATCCCTATCCATTGTTCGAATCTTGGAAAACCATGAAGATCTTAAATCACCTCAAGATTTATACTTACCTGGTATTATGTTAAGAAATAAATCATGACTAATTTTAAGGGATTCCGATAAACTGAAAGCAACAATCAACGTATGTAAGATGTGAGTGATACTGGGTCTTGAGTTTAACCTTCTAGGGTATAATATTATATAGGTCGATAACCCAAAATTTATCTTAGTAAGTCCTCTCAATGGCGAGATATTAATTTTTATTTCTATTTGATAACTTTGAAAGATTATTAAAATTATTATCTTGTCAATGAGAAGGCTTTTAATAAGATACGTTTTGGTTTAAATACTTCTTTTGAGGTGTAACTATCGTCCCCTATAGAAGGATATTTACCAAATCGTAAATTATTTGATAAATGTTAAAAATACAAAATAATTAAATAATAATTATTTGGTCACTAAGATTAGGGTTTTCGACTTCTTTTGAAGCATACTATCATCCTCTATAAAGATAAACTCAAGACCATAAACACCCTGTACACAGGCTCGAAAATCTAAGGATCAACGGCAACAATTAGCTCAAGCTCAGCACATATTGGAGATCGTAAAAAAATTGACATTGATGTGGGTCGATTTAATTCCATAATTACACAGCGCAGATTTGTCGTTCTGCTCTGCTAAGAGTAAGATTCATACGTTTCGTCAAATTCGTAAGTAAGAGCGAACCTGTAATTTCGTGCAGCGTTGCCGGGCACTCAATTGCCGTACAAACAGTTCAAGTGTGCAATCATAAGTAAGATTGATATCGCGTGCTTTTGTTTCGCTGACTTGTCAATATTCTTATAGTGTTATTGATATGAGATTGGAAACATGTATTGAATAGGAACAAGGAACAATGCTCACGTCGCGATCGAGAGGCTGGCAACGAAATGACATTTTTTTTTCAAAACCTTCGTCGGTTACTATGCGCTGTCGCGTAGCACCTCGTCGTCAACGGCTTGGCGTGGGTCAAAACCGTTCGCGGAATTTGACGAGCGTAAAATTATCATAAAATATATTGTCTGCTTACATCTCATACATCATAAATAACTTATAATGCCTGCACGCCTCAGTTACCCAGAAGAGCATCTCGCCAGGAGTGAGGCGTTGTTTTTGCGTGCTGCATCCAGCTCGTCCAAATCGGCTAAATCTCTCGCATTGTTTCATCTTGTCCAGCGACGTGACGCTGTCGAAAAACAAGGCACGGCGCACATCGAGCATTTCAATGGCGAAAATGGCAACGATTACTCGCGAAACTCATAAGTCGATGACAAACGTTTGGGACATAATTCAATTTTATTATTTGTCGCCCGTCCCGTTGCCGTTTCGCGTGCATTCGTATGCCGGGCCCTGCTGGGCCCTGCCTGGCGCACATTGTGACGCTGCACAAAAAAGCAGCACAATTTATTATACGCTCTGTATTTTCGTATCATTGTCCGTGCGCCTGCGCGCATTTGAACAACAATCAGCCGCACAGCCAGTTAGCATTTTTCGTCAGCTGCGTTCGGCTCGCCACTTTTTGCGGCATCAGACAGGGTGGATTAAACATGGCATAATTGCTCAATACGAAGTCGAAGCGTTCGAGTGTCAAATGAAAATTTAATTCATATTAACTTTACACTATGGACCAAATTTCCTCTTCTGTAAAATCAATTTTATCCGAATTTGATTTACGCAATTAATGTGTGCAATAAACGTGTAATTAATTCATAATTGGCGTCGATGTGCTCGTAACTCGTATGATATTAGCATCAAATAATTGCTTCAATAATCGCCCGTTGATTGGATCCTTTTGAAATGTAGAGTCTTCAAAATGTAGAGAGTAATTTTAAACTTTTTCAAATTGCTCCACGCGCCAGCAAATGCAACACGTGCATTTTTGATACATCTGTTTCAACGTTTTCAACAAAAAAAGCCACAATGGGGTGTTGCTTGAGAAATTACAGAAAAGTATTGTTATTAGAAAATTGGTTATTATAGCATATACGATTATATCAGGGGTTGCGTTTATAAACACTTAAATCATCAAAAACGTAGCCAAATAATGCCCCAGGGCGGCTCACTTCTGATGCTTGAAATCATCCTCCAAAGCTGGCAGACTGGCACAAACCATTTGAGAAAAAGGTGCATTTTAGAATCAAGACGTCGTCTCCCTTTCCCTCTGAGCCTCTGAGTTTTATGTGTTGATCGTTCTTGTGCTTCGTCTAATCACTGCGTGTCGTGGCCTCAAGGTTTTTTGTTCTTCAGGTTTATGTTTCAAAGCGCATCACAGCTGGAGGAGATTTATGGATTTTGAAAAATTCTTTCATACCACCGATACCACATATTTGAAGCACATATTCCCAAGTCATGTGAATATTCTGAACACTCTTGAAACACTACGTTTTAATAACAAAATACCAACCAAAATGGTAACACAACATGCAAGTATTGATTTATATTATAGCGACAGCGTTAGTTAAAACAACGCTTCAGTTTGTTTGTATTTGCAAAGTAATACAAACAAATTCTAAAATTTGAAGATATAGTGTTTTTGATCAATGGAAAGACTTTGCCACGTTGCCACTATGCTCTATGCTATGCAGTTTGAATTGGAACAATTATTATTTCCAGATTCAAGTTTGTCTTTGAGAGAGCAGTTTTAGGACTCACAAAGTACTAAACTTGTATCCTAATTAATATTTTAATAATATTACTGAAGAAATTCGGCCAGAAAAACACAAAAAGCATATTAAAAATGTGTTAGATTTTGTCCAGAATGCTATCCTACTCTGTTCATACAACACTAAGGTCCAAACCAGTCTGTAAAAGACAATTACAATTTACTAGGTTGATTGCGTCAAAAGTGGCAAACAATCTCAGACGCATCTTCATTATTGGAGACAATCTCCCTCCTTAAGGCAACTAGCAAGCATTTCAATAGTTTTTTGCGTTTCTAAAACTTAGAATCAGTCAAAAATATGTACACAAAATGAAACATCGAATTTGTAAGCAAGAAAATCATCAAAGAAAATTTGCAATTCGTTCAAGAATTGATATATGAGCGCAAATGCATCATGGCATTAAGTCAGGGTAGGACTAATTAAGATTAAATATATTTTGCATAAAATCATTATAGACAATGTCGACATTTATCTAGTGCTTTGTCTTAAAGTGTAAATATTGGTATAATTACAATTTCCAATACATATTCATTTTATATTCATTTTGCAATACGAGAATAAAAAAAATATTGAACACCGGCACTGCTTGGGAAGTCATTTTCAACCGAAAGGCTTTGCCTTGATCAAATACCGTATACTATATCTTCACATTTTTTCTCACAAAACGTAGTTTGGAATTTTCTTATCATTCCAGCCAGTGAGCCAGAGTAATGCCCCGGCATCGCTCGCTGTCTAATACCCGAAACAGGTGTGCCTGGTTTTTATAACTCTTTTAGACCCCGTTTAGTCTTCGGTGTTATCTTTGCATCGCAGTGCATCTCGGCCATGATCTCAAGAAGTGCATTTATAAACATTGTGCGTGCGTCGCGCGTCGGTGCATCGTGTGTCGGCGTGTTGTATCGCTGCCGAAATTACTGAAACCACACATGAATATGAATCTGTGCATGATATGGTGCATGATAGTGTTGTCGCGGCCCTGACAAATGCGCAGCGGGATGAAGCAAAAAATATCGCGGCGGCATCCTCCTTTGTAGCGATACGTTTAGATAGAGATAAAAATGTACGGCGGCGGAGAACGATGATGCGAAGAACACGCCTGGCAACGCGTTCTAGGAACGGCGTGCATCGTCCTTTTGAAAGGCGTCATTGAATCCTTACGATCCCTGAAATCCACTTGCACATTCCGGCGCGCGGCTGTGTTGTTTATCAACCTTTACGAAAAGCTTTTACTGCTTCATATTTACCATTTGTAGCAATAATTCAACGGAAAGGGTGTATGCGAACGGCTCGGCAGCCCTCGTTCCTACCTACATTTACGCTTTGTACGCTTTGTATTCGAAAACGGCTCGAAACTGAACCGGAACGCAGTGCCAAGACTTTCCAAGGAATCGAGAATACGCGCACACGTCGTAATTATAATGACGCATTCGTGTGTAAATGGTTTTAGGGTTTTTAAATATAGGGTTCTGTAAATGTTCCATGTCGGAGCGAGCGGCTGCGCGTTTTAATAAATGAGTTCAAATGAATGGTTATCTACGTTTAAAATGAAACGAATTGTTTTGTGTTTTCCAAAAATTATAAAACGAAAGATATCCTCAAACGGGAAACATTCTGCTTTGTACTTTTTACATTTGTCAAAAGTCAAAACTGTTTGCAGCAGAAACGAATGAATGCTTTAAATAGTTTGAAAATAATTTACTTGCAAATTCAATTCAAGTATTTTCATCTGAACCTTTCAAAACTTTACAAATATCCGCTTTCCTATAATTTAAATTCAAGTTATTACATTCGTATGTCAATAATTAAATTAACTTTCGGTTCAGAGCGTTTTTTCTGTTTGTGAGACTTTGTTGCTCCCAGCTGTGTGCATTGATCATTGATATATTTACACAAAATGTGTTTTATTTACTGAAAATTAATTCCTTGCTGTTTGTTTACTGGTGGTAGTTTTTTTTTAAATTGTTTTGAGTGAGCGCGCGCCAAAAATAAATGTTACCCTTTTGTGTGCCTGCAACTGACGGCAAAGGCTCGTAAAGCTGGCAAAGCTGGTAAAATTCATACTAATTATGAAAACGCATTCACCTGAATATTAAATCTATGAAAACTTGCTAAATAAAGTAGCGTTACAATGTGTAATAATGGCTGGGCCCTGAAGCTGGAGGCGGCGGCATAGTGTGGCGCAGACGTTGAGCTTTCCGGGAAAATAGCGGCAACGCACATCGGAATCACAAGAAGCGGACCCAAACATCCGACGTAACCTTCCGAATGCACATCAATCAAATTCGTCTGCGCACTACATTCCACGCTCAACGGTCACGCCGCGCGGCGTCGAATGATATAATTTGTCTGTCAACGTTACCCCATTGTTTTCGCCGACGCGACTTTACAATATCAGTTGGTGTGTGTCTGTGTGTTTGCCGGGCCCCTCTCGTCCATGGTAGTTGCGGTGCCATTCGGATCATGTGCCCCAGCCGGGTAAAGAAAGAGGTGTAACGAAATGAATGATAGACGGGCTAGGCGGATCGAAAACGGAACAAAAAGCATCGAACATTGCACAAAATTGCGATGAGAAACGTGCATTTCGAGATCACCATTGAAAAGGGTTCTGGGCCTTTAAACGCGTTCGACTGCGATCATAGTTATTAGAAGAATGCCGATTCGGAGCAAAAAACGCACCGAGCTGGAGTACCGCCTGGGATCCATGTCACGTATGTGCCAGTTATATCCGACTACTGCAATTATCGAAACAAAAAATCCAAGCTCCCCAAATTAATTCGGATGTGGGTTGAAGTTGTATTCGGCTATATGTATGTATATATGTAGAGGCTCTAAACTGCCCACGTCAGCATGAATATGCGCCTAGCCCTTGCCAAATATATGTTCAGCTGAGAGTCTCTTCAATGGTTGGTGATCTTACTGGAGAGGTCATTTGTAACAATTGTAACACGAACGCGAACACAAAAGAATTTCATTTATGATATTTTAAATGCGTTTAGCCATTCAAAAAAACATTCCGCAAAAACCGTAAATATTTCCATAAATTCTGCTGGACCCTTTTGAGCTTTGGACATTTTCACGGATCGTTCATTCAGAATTTCCCAATTTCAGCAACGTGTTAAAATCTCGTCCGTCTTAATCATCTCACGCACGGTTAGATTTACTTCAAATAAAACTGATGCGACGTGGGACGTAACAAAAGGTAGGATGTTTATTGGGTACTCGGAGATGGCACGGAGTCACTTAAAACGCGCTAAATACTGCAAACACCAGTTGACAGGCATCTGGAGGATTATTCATTATGCATTGAGTTGCCAAAAACGTCGCCTACGGTCGTGTAAGGGTATTGTTCGACGCGTTCGTTTAGTCGTCTTCAATTCGACTTGGATCTTGAATTCGTTCATGGTTGTGAAACTTTATGATGTGTGAATTATTAATGCCGATCCTGACTAGCCTTGTGAAGTTTCATGACTTTAGTCAGTACGTTAACAACCGTCACACGAACGGACTGTTGCATGGTTAGCTCGAGCCAAACATCATTATTTTGCGTTGAGTGTGCATGGATGTGATGCCCGGAATAAAGATCAATCATCTTACCGGCAATGCGATGTGAAATGTGAAATGAGAAAATTTAATTTTCCAAGCTTCGCCTTTCAGCGCTCCGGATCTTACAAAACACCCCTAAATTATAAGCGTCGATGAAATATCCAATTAAATAATCACCTTGCATTATTTCGGATTTGATGGCGTTCTTCCCTTAATGGACGTAAAATGGGAGTAAAAATGATTTCGCAGTCCTGTACAAAGTGAGCCCTTCCATGAATAGCTGCAGCAGGAAGACATTAGCACCGACGACAAAATATAAGCGCCCAACAGATTTATCTTTATTAACTCCCAGACCCAAAGAATAAGAGACGTGATATATTCCGATGCACGTGATGCATCGCCGCCGGTTTCAGACGAAGGCACGAAGGAGACTGCTTTTAACAGGCTATTACGTTAAAACACTTTCAGCATGAAAAGTTAAAAAGAAATCTTTTAACTGCATTCCTTGCCTTCTCCGCGGAACAATAAATTTTGAAAAAGTACAGTTATAGCATACAGATACAATGCATTAAAGGCTTTGAGATAGGCACAGCGTTCGTTTGTATTTCGCTGCAGATTGGCGCAAGTGAATGGAAAACTCTCCCATAAGTTGAACTACAGCTTGAATTTTCCAGCGCGATGCATTTACACAAAAAATGCATTATGCGTCTTAACGCGATTAAGCTGGTTGTAAAGGTCTTCCAGAAAGAAGCTTGTCTAGCGACGCCGACGCAGTGCCCCGAACCGATTACTGCAACTGAATTCGGCGGATTTGGGATGCGATTTGCGATTATGGTTCTAAGCGGCATTATTTGGCTTGCGCCACAAAACCAGTGTCATATCAACGTGTTTGCTTTCGAGTGCGTGGTTACGTAAGGGACCCGCGGAAGAATGCTTTAATGGGATTGCTTTTCGGGACTGAAGAAGACTGGAAGAATAGATGCATTGAGCGCAAGTGAAGTGTGTTTGAATGACCGCAGATATGAAAAGATGCGCTATGCTCCAAATAAGCTCACCTCCGGTCCATGGCAGCCGAGCACCAAGAACAAACCGAAATATATTGCAGTACACATCGAGGCATCTCGGACCATTCAGTGTGTATTAGCTGTTTGTGGTGGCCTTCATTCTTCGACGCAAATTGCATGTTCGCCACTTCTTTATTGCGGGCGGGTGCATTGAACGACAACGAAACGCCCGCAAATGTGTATTAAATGCATTTGAGATATGCAATCTTTTCCTATAATCTTTTTTGCGCATACAAATGACATACTTAAACTCCTTGACTGTGGGCATGTGCAGGGACCCAGGCTACTATTACGCCTTGTAGCCATCGCAGGTATGTAATATGCGATTTTTAAAACCTTTCCCTTATCATCTCATAGAAATTTAAAAAAAGAATGAACTATTTTAACGTGGAACACGTTTTACCAAGTCGGTACGGTCAGACTCTAAGAAACTTGCTCTATAGCTAAAATGCTATTTGCCTCTCACCTCTAGTCTTATGGCACATATCGCGCATTCTCTCTCTGACGCATGATAAATGTCTGCTTGCTACTGGCATAGGGGACTCAATTTTGCACAGAAACTGTGTACACAAGAGTGAGAAATATTAATATCCAATATGCCAGTACAAGATGTCAGTATTACAACTGACCAGTAGTAACACACGTACAAATACGGCGCGCTACACGTACACCACGCACCACATACGCAACACTCGCAAGCGCGTCTATGCCACGCGCTTCTCAACACACGTTACTTCGTTACTTGTTTTTACTTGTTTTTACTTGTTTCATCTTATCTCAACTGTCTTAATATATGTATCAACCTTATGTGCGTATTACTCTAACCCTTATACCACGTGTTCCTCGCTAAACACGCGGGTGTGTCGGAGACATACCCTACTGATTTTTCTTCTGAGAACTAAAACTCTAATCTTCCACATAATTTAAAATAAAGTTGATATTCAAATAACGAGTGTCCATTAATTTTTTTTTTGGCTTGATTAATTACCCACTTCAATAAAAAAAATTGGTAATTTGTAGTACGTGGTGTGAAATACAAAATATGTCATTAATTAAAACCGCTTGTACCTACAAATGATTGATTTCTTTTTATTTTGAGAAGAATTTGTTCTCACGAGGTAAAGCATTAGGCAGTAAACACTTTTTGAAATCATTGATCATTGCTATGAGAGTATGAGGCATAAGTCACAGTGTCACAAAGTCTAACAAATTTGTTTGAAGCAGAAACCAAAGCAAACCGGAATTAATGATACATATGATTTAAGTCCTAAATAATACAGTTGATACAAGATCCTAAATCACAGATTCTTTCATTAAAGTTTATCAGCATATCATTAGCATTACAAATTTGCTTTCCAAACAAGATTAACCGTTTAATTTGAATTTCAAATTATTTTTATCGCCTCAAGATGAAAAACGTCTGCCGTTTATTGTTATAAATTTTAATTAAAAAAAGAATAGTAGCCGCTGTTTTAGCTTGTATAATATTCCAAATTATATCAGGTTTCACACTTGTCAAACAAATAGTAGCACAAATGCTTCTTATGCTGTCTCAACCTCCTAATTATAATTATAAATAACATTTATAACAAGACGTCAATAAGTAGCATCAACATTAATTAATGCATATTATTGTATATTAATTATATATTTCTTGTCAGCGCTTTTTGACCACATTCTGATTCTGAAGACTTCTTTGCTGCGCATGACTTGGCGATATCTACAGTTATGGATGCGATAAGCGAGTCCCAAAAAATGAATAATTTATATGTTCGTACTTCGCGCGAGAAAGATTGGCGCCTCGTTGCATACTAATGCCCAACAGTCCAACTCCGCGATTGCGAATGTCCATCCTCGCATTTTTCCCTCTTGGAGAGCGTCGCGAAATGGCGGACCAGGTTACTATGTATCTTTTGCCACACCGGCTACAGATAGGAGAATGCAAGGCGCATGTCACATTCGAACACCGTACCACCGATGCGAAAATGTGATAAACTCTTCATTTTTCGAGTCGACCGCCCCAAATATAGAAGATACGCTCATACAGGTAAATCAAGAGTTCTTAATTGAACTCTTTTTGTGACTAAGGGAAGAGCTAAAACCATTTATTGTATAATTAGTGTTATTAACATAATTAATGATGTTGAATTAAATGAAACGTTTAAGTAAGTGGCTAAGTGCCATTGTTATGTTGATGCTCAAGCTTAAGTTTAGTCATTGTGACATTACATGTATTATATATTACTTAAATTCCATAAATGGATAATTGATAACAAAGAGGTTGTTAAATGTGTGGTAGTGTGGTGTAAATTTTAAACCCAGGTTCCACTTTAGCTACTGATTCTAAAGCAAGCAACTTTGAAGTTGTTGCTCTTACTCGGCATCATTGTAATAAAGTTTAATGAGTTGATACTTAGCGGCTGTTTGTGATTACGATTATGACTTTCAAGCGCTAGCAGCAGGCTAATTTCGAATTGATTGGTCCACTCAGAGAATTATTATGTGTATATACTATAGTATACTATGTATGAACTAGCAACAAGGAGCAGATAATAAGCATAGTTAAAATCAAAATTCTTTATAAAATATCAATAAATAAATCTTCTGTTTATAAGCACATTAAGTTTATGGAATTAAGTATTTCCATTGTTGGCAAGTGATTCTGATATACGTTTGTATCACAAGTGATTCAATCGTAGTAATTGATACTAGCAGTAATCGTTGTTATACCGGGTGTCCCAACTCTCAAGTGAAATTCGGACCTCACTAATGGATAGAAATACTTAAAGAAAAATATGATAAAAGTTGTGTAGAACCTAAATTGTTAAAATTATTTTTAACTATATTGGGTGCTACACAAAGTAGATATTACAAAAAATAACATGGAATAGAATGATATTCTTTTCAAATGATATTAAGATATATTTTTCAATTCTAAACAACGTTGTCAACAAAGTTTTTAATTTTTCTGTTAGTCTTCGAAATATTTCAAGTATTATTTGAATACTGACGATTTAAAAAAAATCATATCTTTAAAACAACTAAAAGATCAAAATGAATATAGTTTAGTGCCATTTATTCACAAAGAGGGTCTCAAACGAAATTTGTATTAACATAACATTTGTAGTCTAAAAAGTTCTAAAAATTCAAAACTTCAAATTGTGATAAGTCAATTTTTCTAAATGGCATGTCGTAGTTTCATCTCAAATTCGCCTCATCAATAAAAGGTGTTTTCATTTGACATAATAAGTCATATGCCAAAATATGAAAACATTTCTGTGATGTAAAATTTGATGCTTTCTATTACGTTCTGAAAGTTTCATATTTTTCATAATGTCACAAAAAACGTAAAATATAATTTTGTAACTTGGTGGTCGGAGAAAAAGTAGTGTGTACATCTTATGTAGAAAGTGCCTTTATGCGCTCGTTTTATGCTGCACTCGCGTTGTGATAAATGTGTTATATTTTATGTTAAAGACTCGTTTTTACTACTTTTATAGTAATGAAGATGTTTGCACTAGTATAATACATATCTTGCAGAAGTTTAGAGGAACTATACTCAAGTCACCATATATACATAATACAAAATATCTTGATGGATTGTTTTCAATGATTATTGGTTTTAACATGCGTCCTTTATTATCCAATTTTAATTATCAATTTTCACAGTGTATTTTATCATTTCCATATGTTTTTTTCATGAAAAAAAAAAGATTTAAATTTGCCGACTGAGGCAAATAACTCAATATAAAACTCATTCGAAAATGTCAACTCCGTAGATATTTTTTTCAAGATCTATTAAAAATTCAATTATTGATTGATATTAGTTTTATTTGATTTAAAAATCAACGCTCCTACTCCATTGAATTGAATTGATGAATATCTGATTGCAGATAATAAGCTAACTTATGATAAGCTCAAAGCGTTAAATGATTCGTAGGCGTACAGGTAATATAAATCAGATGAAACTATTTTCGATAATTTTTCAATCCAGCATGCGTCTTGGTCGCTTTTAGTAGCCGAGGCAAAGGCAAAGCTTAATTAATTCCTATGCATCGACGCTCGCATTGATGAGCTTCCGAATTTACGAAATTAATTCGAATCGCCTGCGCGCGATAATTAATCATGCCTACGATATAGAGGCAAGCATATTTGAAGAACTCCACAAGCAATTCACTCTCGTTTGAAGCTCGTGCCGCAGCATCGTATAGAAAAATAAGAAATAATAATTATGCGCCGCCGTGCACACCGTCGAATGTGAGCGCAGACAATCGCCTTTATTAGAAGCTTGATTTATATATTTGATTAATTAGTGGAATAGAGCAATTAAATTACGCAACGAGTGAGCGGGCTCGCGCCGAAAGCAAGATAACAAACAAATAGTGATTGATTCGCATCAAAATTCTAATGACGTATTAATTAATGCGATACACTCAACGTCGTGGCGATGGGATGATGCGTCTTAAGACTTGTGGTGAGGCAGTAAGTGCGGAATATTTGAAATAATTAACAGCACGCCGCTCGCGGTACAAAAGACGAACTTGAAATGGCTATACATAAAAATTTCTGAAATCGAGAACCCGTTACGTTTTTTGGCCTTTTGTCGTAATGACCGGGTCCTTCTCCGATTGCTGATCGCTTTATTATGTGAATCCCTAATGGCGTTATTAATGCGTTCATTTGGCAGCGCGATATTCGAGTCGATCGCTAAAAATTCAACGGGGCGATACGCGTATCTTTTTATTGTCGAATAAAATAAAACGATCAAACTGGCAAAACACATTTTGCCAATGTTCATCTTGGTAATATCATCCATGCAAAAAGAAGAGCTTTTTCGCTCGGTGTACTGAAAATGCTGTTGTGTTGCTTTGCTGTCATAAATTAAACGGTTTATTTGCTTAAGCTTATTACCACGGGAAATCGATATTGTCGTAAAATAATCCGAAACATTTTTACGCTTTGCAGAAAATGTTCCAATAAATTGGATCAGATTTTAAGAGAACTTAAACATTTTGGATGCAACAAAAATTTGAAACAAATATCCAAAGTAAATACATAATCCTTTTTAAGCCCACTCCGTAAGGGAGACCGTGCCAAAAAACGCGAGAATCATAAAAATGTCACAATAAATCATTTTAAAATAATAGATTTTCAGTCTGCACAATGCACATCTTTTCAAACATGCCGAATTGCCGACAAGCAGTTGACGAGTTGACAGGCAGATTGTAAAAAAAAATCGCCGAAAAACTTCACATCAACAGACGTGATCCAACTGGATATAGTCGACACGGCTTGCACTGTCCTCAGCCTGAAAATCTATTATTTTAAAATGATTTATTGTGACATTTTTATGATTCTCGCGTTTCCTGGCACGGTCTCTCTATAAGGCCACCCAAAAATACCTATTGGCTTTTGTGGTGGGCAAGAGTAAATTATGAAGCACCCCGACGTAATTAATACTCATTTGGCCGGGCGCTGCGTCGCAATTAACGAAATACTTAAGAAATGCTTAATGCAATTAAAATATGTAAATACCTTCAAGTCATCGGACAGCCGACGATGGCGCCTGGGTAGGTAGGACGCGTCCCATGCGCCCCAGCCTGGATTGCCGAATCTGCAAATTAACGAAAAAAGAGCGTTCATTACGTAAACTCGAGTCCTAAGTGCATCGCATTAAATCGCCATGCGGACTGCCTGCTGGCGCGCATGTTTGTTTCTCGACGCGCATTTGCGTGTTGCTGCTTTTCGCACAAATAAAAAGTAAGCATGTCCATTAAGGCGCGATAAAAAAATAAAGAATTTATTATATGCAGATGCCCCCTCAGGGCCACGGCGAACCAAACGGATTCTATACGGCAAAGTACATTCGTGATGAACTGAAAGGAAATTTAGTTTATCTGCTCCCATAGTCGAAAACAATGATTTCCGATCAATACGGTGGCTTTTATATTAGTTGCCAGGTGTTTTCCACTTATATACATTACATACCTAAGTGGAAAACAACGTATATAACAATGTATATAAGTGGAAAACAAGAGATCAACAAACGAAGGAGATAAGTCGCCAATACCAATGCTCCCTTAAAATCTCTTTCGTACAGGAAATGTACTGTCGTCAACCAGAACCCGTCGTGTCTATTATCCGATTCCTTCTCACACTGTCCTTGTTACTATGCTCGCAGATAAAGTACTGTACATGCTTCAAGTGGAAAACAGAATTACATTCTCGCGAAATTACACACGACGCGAGCGCAGCGTAATGTAATTCACTGTTTTCCACTTTTAGTATGTAATGTACTATTTTGTTCCTACAAGAATAATCAACCATTTTACGTCAGCTCAATGTCAAATGTCAAATGGAAATAAGTTTATTAATGCTTGAACTAATCCAATATTTTGAGTCTTTGTAAATGAGGAACTTTACTAAAGTGTAAGCCTATGTTTTGATGCAAGTACAATTATTGATATTGAAGGCAATTTTATCCTTTCACGATTTGTCATTATTTACTATAGTACAATGTGTGACAAGTAGGGAAACCAGCACCGTAAATGTGGGCTTTCATTAGTATTTTTCCGTCGATCGACCAAAAAGTCTTGAATTTATTCTTCTGGGGGATCATAGAACACCTCAAAAAAAGTCGATACCCCAAAAATTATCGTAGGAAAATTCGTCGCATTAGAGAGATAAAAACTGTTCTTAATTTTGAAAATATAAAAAAATTGTTGGTTTATTGTTTATTCTTCTAGTGGACGATAGTACACCTCAAGAGAAGTGATTAAACTAAAAATCATCTTAGTAAAGAGGTAAAGACTTTTACCAGTCGCGTCTTCATACCCTAATTTATAGCCTAATTAATTTTGCTAACAGAAAATTCTGTTTGATTCGGTTGTATAGGAAAAAGTTTCAAGTCATATTTAATTTCATATTTAAATTAAAGATTTTTTTTTCCTATTAAATGTATTATCGTATTTTCAATGATTAACTACTAATCATACCTTCGTAAATATCTACAAGCTGTATTTCACTCTATTTTTTTATTGCACTTTTTCCAACATGTGAAAACGAAATTTGCAAACAATCCATGAATGCAAATGCTTCCACAGTGTATTAATAATTAGCTGACTTAGCTACTATATAATTTTTATAATGAACTTTTTTTTCTCATTTGACTTCTTCAGCTTGCGGTCTTGAACACTTCTCTGCCTAACTAAGCGAAGAATCAAGAAAAGAAGAAAGTGATTATAACACAGAGGATTATTATAATCCTAATCAATTTTCATATTCATGTGCGCCAGTAATCGCGTCGTGTGAACCGTAGATCGCCGTGAATAGAATCTAAAGCAGAAGGAAGGAAAACAATTCTAATTGGCATGTTGCTTGATTTCGAGCGTTCGTTCATTTCGTTCACTGGTTTCTTTCGCCCATTTATTAGCATTGGGTGAAAGAAGTTGCGTCATTCCGCAACATACACGTTCATTATTCTCTACATTTCTTCGTACCTTCAATAAGTTATTATTTACATTATCATTCTTCTTCAAAACCAATTTACCGTGAAACATTTATTTTAATTATCACATACATATATTGTTTGTTTAGTTCGTAGTTAGTGAAGTAGAGATTTTTTTTTGTTGAACTGTAAGTTTAAGTTTAATCATTATTTGATACCGAGTGTAGGAGGAATGGCTTTTTCCCTTTTATAGGTAGGATTCTGAAGCTAAATGCTAATAATACTGGATTTTCTGTTATTAGATTTGTTAAAACACTTATTTTTATATTCCACTATAGAATCGCTATGTTCGTTACTGAATTTGGTATGGTAAACGGAACGGTTTCTATACCTATTGGCGAATGCAAAAACTTTGAAGTGTCGATTAAATTGAAGTAATATTTCATTTGCTCTACGATGTTTGAAGACGCGGACCGTATTGAAGTTCAGGACGTACGAAATCATCGATTAAGGTTAAGGCCAATGTTTTTAGTTTTTAGTTTTTTTTTCCAATTTCCACGTTGCGATTATTCTCAGAAAATCAGCGATTTATTTTTTTAATTCTGACCTGTGATTGAGCAAAGTCTTCTCATTCAACCCAGAATCGCACACCTTTTCTGCGAATAATCGCGAATTGGAAATCCATTACCGTTATAACGTATTTTTGTGAGAAAGAATAAGAAGAACAAATATGTTATATGTTGAGTCAGTAGGTTGAATTTAGTAAAGAAAGATTTTATGCATTCGTATTTTTATTTGTTTATTTTTCATTATGTTCTCTCCTCTCATAGGGAGAAGTGATTTTTCATGTTACATTTTCTACAGTTGCTGTGTACACAGAAGCATTCCTGAGCTCGCTTAAGTAGGTACATGACGACATGCATACCAACATTATTCTGTTAACCGCGCCAAACGGTTAAGCGAGTTTAACCAACGTATTTAGGAACGTTCAATAAATGCTCGAACAATTACATTTGCGACAAATTCCAACGTTTTATTGGTAGAGGTTCTGTCAAGACGATACAAGATGAGACAAGACTAGATCTAACAAAGCCCTATATCGATATCCATATTTTCGTTTCGGGAATGTCACAATAGTATAATCTCAGTATTGTTCTCGAAAAATAAAATTTATATTTAAAGTTAAAATTAATAAATTATATATACATGTATAAGTTTATTGTAAATTATTTGTGATTTAGAAATCTATTAAAAATCTACTAACAAAACCAAAAATATGAACAAAGCATCTACTATAAACATTCCTTGCAAATGAGCGAGCAAACCCGAGGTATTGGTTAGACATTCCTAGGAAAATTCTCAACTGCTATTATTTAAAATATAAAATTTACGTTCTTGATTAGACACCCTTTATTAAAACCCAACACTATTTGGACTAAAATATGGTACTTTTTGATTGTGAACGAAGATATATTTTCAGATAGAGATCTCCCCCATCTTATTCTCGATATCGATCTTGAATTCCATGACAAGATGAATGGAAGCGAATATAATAGCATTGAAACGCTATGGACTGTCAATTTATGCAATGATCCTATCTAGTCATCCGATAACTTTTTAATTAAGTTTAAGTTATTAATAGGTAGTTTGTAAAGTAAAGTCGTATAATGTACTGTGACAAATTTCGCGTTAACAACATGATAAACACATTTTTTTCTAAATATGAGAATGTAATTATAAGAATATAAACGATTCAGATTATCTTAGTCATGAATAAAATATAGAAATATTTGAATAAAATTGTAATAATTTGCTACCAGTTTTACCATTTGGAATGGAGTTTAAGATTCTCTATAATGTAGAAGCGCAGCTGTAGACAAGTTGACACTATAATATGCGTATTTATACCAAGAGAAAACCATAAAATTGAAAGTGTATCAAATGCAAATGTATAAACGTCGCACGTAGTCGACATCAGCAATGAAGCTTGCAAGTAAATCGACTTCCGTTTGCCTTGCACTTTCATTTTATTAAAACAGAAGCATCAGAAACACAAATGGCGCCAAGATGGTGTAGTACTTAGGGAAGGTAGATAAAGTTTAGTGGTTACCTTGTTAGTGGATGTAAAGGCACAAAAATAACTCATTAGAAACTCAAGCTTTCCTCTTAGCTGTTGCTGAGATGGTATAAGCCTGCACACCAAGCGTGCAATTAATAAGTCGTAACAATTTTAATTATCAAAAGTCGTCCGCATAGCTGTGACATTCGCAAGGCTTTTTGGAGAATCTTGCTCTTGATCTTGAAGCGCGCATCGCGACAGCAAACTTCATTGAAACGCTGAGAGAAAGCGCAGGCTATTTAATTATCAGGACACAAAAGACAAAAGTACAACAGGTTGGATAGCCCGCGCCAAACAGGCGTATTAACATGATATAAAGCTATTTTGATTCCGGAGTGCTGTATTTTATTTAATTGTAGTACACCGATGCTGGTAGATTGACTTTTATTATTTGAAATGACTGATGTATGTGAAGAACCAATTTCAAGTGATCATTTTCTTGTAGCATTGCAATATGAAAAACCCTGATGATCGCTTTATAGCCGAAAGAAAATTTTATTTTAAATCACTAACGAAAGAATCACAAAAGTGCCACTCATTTGGTATAAAAAGTTTCAACTATTGAAACTTGTGCGGGATACATAATCATTTGAATAAACATGAGTGCATGAGGTAAATAAGTAAATAAATTCCTAGGAGGAACGAGCACGGGAACATTAGCAATGTACATAATAAATGTGAATGAAATTAAACGTCCACTTTCTAACGTATTTTTTGTTGTAATTCTTGCTATTTTCATGCAAGTGTGCAGTTTATAGGAAATGCCACCTGTGAGGAAGAACACTTAATTGCACCTGTTTGCTTTGAAAAGTTCTCTTTTACATATATTTTTCTACATGGTTTCTATTGGATTGGAAAGTATTTACATTTTCAATAAATAAACTTTTCAACATCCCAAAATGTTGGTATTATTTTTGTAATTTGCAGGTGGAAAATTAAAGTGTATTATTTATGACTGTGTTTGCAGTTAAATAAAAATGCATTAAAGAAAGATGATCTTCTATCCTATAGGAAATAGGAGAGTAATAACAGTAGATGGGTGTAATAATTACAAGAAGTGATGACGCGTGCCATTCATTTAAGCTAAGGTTTGAACTGAGACAAGTGTTCACGGTTCACGGATACGTAAATAAAGCGTCAAATAGAGAAATCAAACTGACATATTAATAAGCGTAATAAACGTAAAACGAGAAGAACGCGTGAACAAGAAGAACCAAACTCTGCGTGAAGCTTGTTTATAGATTTATTTACAACCGACAAATTATTTAATAATAAGTTTATTCATTTCAATGTCAAGTATAGCTTCACTACTCTATCTCCATCGAGACCTATTGGCAATGCCGGTCATTAGCCATTGAACGTCGCAAATTGCAAACATGTGGATGGCTGATCATAAAGAAGGCTATCGACGACTCTGTCAACGCAGCCGCCAAACCGGAGGATTTTTATTAGAAAGCTGTAAAGATGCGCTGGGGAGCCACTTGGATGGGCGATAACCATTTGTAAATGACTCCGCGCAGCTTCACTGCACATATATTTCCACATTATTATGATGAACCTCAAGGCGCATCAATTTAAGAGTGATGCACGATCTGACAAAGATATGTTATCAACAAAATAAAACTCCTTTTCATTTCTAGGTAAATGCTCGGAATTTTATAGATTCCAGACATGTTCATCGATCATGCAAACACCTTGTATGTACATTGTTTGTTCAAGTGACATATGAGACACATGGCACACGGCGCATCTGCCGCTGTTCTGCTCTGCGCAAATGTTTATCTGCAATTCATGCACCTCGACAATGTACATAATGTTCAGCGGCGATACGGAAAAATCGCGGACACGCACGACAAATAAACAAACTTAGAGAACGAAGATGGAGCGCGCGCCGAAGAAGATTTAACTGCACTTTTATGCAAATGAAGCGATGCACGCCGACACATGTTTGGCGCATTGGCGAATAAGCCAAACATGTTTGTAACCACGAAAAAAGAAGAAGTTTGATTATTTAATATTTGAATCCGAACGGCGGCAGATGCTTAGTTATGACGTAGCTTAAGTAAACAAGGCAATAAGTATGCGTTTTTTTCTTCCTTCGACAGAGAGTGCGAGGTAAAGCGCACGCATCCGAGTTCGAAGTTCCGCGCGCCGTTAAGTGGATTTGTAATTAACATTTTTATTCTGCGCTTCGGACGGCGCTAATTATGCTGCGGCGCGTGAAGGTTTTCGGTTACATTTCGGACGTGCAATAAGTTATTGCTTTAATGTTTGAATGCAGCAAACGTATATGAAAATGAATAAAATATTTAATGACTGCCTTTACCATTTTTATGTTGATTATGGCAACGCCGAAAGGACCTGCACGCCAGAATTGGTTCATTCAGACGAACCCTTCATGCTATCGCTATCAAATTGACATCGGGCTTAATTTAAAAGAGTTTTGACCTGTTTATTGCTTGTCAGGTTTAATCGTCGTTGTAAATTTTTTATTTAATTCTGCTTGCACAAATACTTATTTCAAGTAATAAATATTGATTGAAAAGAAGAAAGTTATATTAAAATAAAATAAGCCGCAAGGAAATAGGTGCATTAAACAAATTGTTTTAAATTGGAATGTCATCAATAAAAATAGGTACCGTACATGTGTACCTATTTTGAAAGGTATTACAATAATTTTAAATTCTTAAGAACTTTACTGACATTTATGGTTTTTCACAATCACAGAGCAGCGAATCTCGTGTTAAAATCATTCTGCTGAGCATATTCGACACACAAATTACAATAATTCCGCACATTCGACAACACGATTATCATTCAACATCAATATAAATATTTGACATTTTTTGAGGAGTCCACCAATAAATCTCGACATGTATGTTTTGTCGCTTGGTGTGTGTGTTAACAAACATGTTGGACACTTGGGATATTTGAATAACGCGTGCGAACCGAAAAACACAAAGAACTATCAGATAATCTATTATTCAACACATGATAAAATTCATCTGAATTAATTAGTTAACCATATCCCAATGAGCCTTACGCTATTTCTATGTTAATAGTATTTAAATGTGAACTATTGATTTGTAGGTATTCCATTGTGAATATTGCTAACTGTATATAAATTTGCATTTAACCATTTTTTTTATTGACTTTGTGGGAAGGATAAAATGGTACAATGAATAGGTTAGTGACCAAAAGGTATATGACGTATGAATGCTCCAGATTTAACATTCTCCAGTTTACGATCTGCTAATCTTATCATTTTGATGCTAAATATTCCATTAATGTGTAGCGTGACTTTCAGCCGCAGCCCAATAAAAAGTAAATAAAATGATTTCGGCTAGAAGCTGATTGGAAACAAGTAATTCGGAACGAGGAACGAATTAATCGAATTCTATAGGCGAGAGACATTTTGTTGGTAATGACCTAACACGCTTATCATGGAAGAACGAGGGATTTAATTAGATACACGTGTCACCGTAAGGTTGAAGAAAAAGCTTTAAAAAACGTGTTTTATCTTTTTATGAGTATTAATTCGTTTATTAAGCCTATAATTAAAAATCTCTAATTAAACAGCAAACTAGGAACACCCAATGAATTCATCAAGTATATTGAATCGAAAATATCTACAACTCGATCAGCGTTAATAAAGTTAGGGAATATATATAATAGCACGACAAAATTTATATTTGGCATGACAAAAGAACATTTTCTGTCTTTTTTTTTCTATCAACCCCCCTGGTTCCACGTGGGAGGTTTATTTCTAGTTGCCCCCCCCCTCCCAGACTAGTCGTGAATTTACATTATTTGCCGTGATGAGGACACTTTTCTGATGGGGTAGGAACCTAATTTGATGTGACGAAAAAGTAACCCTAAAGTTAGGAGGTTTTTTTTTAGATAGAAATTTTGCAATCCGTAGAAAGTAGTAAGACTTTCAATCAAAGAAGTTTGGGTAAGTATCCAAATTGATGATGATGTTAAAAAAGGCTTAGGTCGCAGATTGATTTTTATAATTAAAAACTTGCTGATATTGACTCAGATATTGATTCAGAAATTATATGAATAAGTTACGAGGATCAAAATGGCTTATAATTTCTTCCAACTTGGCTGGCGAGTTGTAAAATATTTTTGACGTGTACACGTTTGGGATGATTACGGTTTTTGCAAGCTCACGCAGCGTGCCGCAGTCAGCACGCAAAACTTCAAAGCAGCTTTATATTAAGATGTTTTCTGTTTGATGTTCACTTGCTTGAAAAAATACATAAATGCTCAAATTTTACGTCGCCATAAAAAGTTTGTCTTAATTGCATTTGGTTTCTTATAGCTGCACTTCTACAATTTACACAGAGAGTTGCTATTCCGCGGTGAATAAACATACAGGGTGAACTATTAATCGCGGAATTCCTCTGGAGGGGTTGGAAGACAGAAAAAATATATAAAAAACTTCTTGACGAGATATTATCAGTTGAAAGTGCAACAGTTAGTTGCCAACTATTTTGAAAAGTATTGAAATGGATCCTAAAATTGTTAAAATCTTGAAATTGTTACCATATTTTTTAGTTTTAAAATAACAACAATAAATAAGCTCAATAATTTATAACAATTGCATTTGATAAGAATTGTTGATAACGAATTGTTCAACTAGTTGTGTTAGCGATGTTTCAGATTGTAAGATTTAGGTTTTCTCCTCAAACTATTTATTTTATTTTATTTAAAAATATCAAATCCACTACTAAAGATCCCCCAATGATCTTATATTCACAAGAGGAATAATTATGTAATATTTTATTTATCAGCGTACCACTGTTGCTAAATTTTGAACAAAAACTCATGAACAAGTCTGTAGCTCAAAGACGCTCGATTTTGATGTACATTTTATTTTTCGAATAAAAATTGCCAAAACAAACATTCTTGCACCAGAATGTAGAACAAAGAAAGGAAGTGTTGATAGTGTTGATAGTGATATTCGAAATTATTCACTTTTCTCTTTCATTCATTTTTGTTCTAGGTCTGTTCAATGCAAAATATATCTTGCCTATATCTACCGAATAACTTTAGCACTATCTTGATAAAACATGAAATGATCTTTAAATTAAACACAATTCTGAATTAACTCTTAACGCGATGGGCGGTCCGATAACATAATATACAAAGTTATAATTTATTATGCTCTACAATACCAATTTGAGAACGCTAAAATTTTGGAGTGCGACCCTCTGGAAAAAAAACTAGGAATGCAGTTAATTACATTATAATATGAGTGTTATAATATTCGACTTTGTAATAATAATATTAAGACAAGTATATTAAAATTCTTATAATTATACATCTAGCTCTTAATTAATGCATTCACGTCCACTTTGATCTGAATATTATTAAAATGTCGTAAATTTGCCATGGTTTCAATCTCAATCCGCTGTAGGCAGAAATAAAGGTTATGCAGAGTGTGCGGATCGGTGGCATCTGTGCGCTGGCGGGGCAGAAATTTTCAACTGATGCGCTATCAACTTGTCAGGCGAAATGAGACGGGTTCGGGCGGTGAATCCAAAAGACTGTGTCGTGTGTTGGTGCAGCAATTTCGTACCACGATCTTTGGCTGAAATGTGGCGTGAGTGGCTCATGAGTGACTGTGACGGTCAGAATTTTCGCGCGAGAGTTCTTTCGCCCAAAATCCACACTTTTTGATATGCATTCGTTCGGCGTGCCTCTCACGATAATAAAACTTGTTTTGCTTGCGATTGCGATGAATCAATCGTATGAGCATTCTTTTAAACGCAGTTACCAAACATATAACAGTAAAGTTGGCACAGTCTTGGAGTCAATATTATAAGATTTAAAAACTAATACTAATAAGGGAGAATGCCTTGATCAACTCGGATTAATCCAAATTTTAAATAATATGCTTATTCAGTGGTATACGGAATGAAATGTTGTTCTTTAGGTTAAGTTACACTTGCGAGATTTTTTACGAATTTTTGGAAGCCTCCAATCCTAACGGTCCAAATAAAATGACATAATTTGCAATGAGTCACACTTCAACCGCTTCTACCATAAGGTTTGTTCGTTTATGCTTCACTTTTTGAACTAGTTGAAACTAGCTCTGTTTTGTTTTGCGGAAGTGATAAAAAGTGTAATGTGCAGTGCTTAACTTTTTACACTACCTCCCGAGCAAATTCAACGGCAGTTCATTAAGGTCTAACCTCAAAATCAACGTCAACAATCGGTCAACAGCAACAACCTGAGGGAGCAGCACTCTCTCGTTCGTTTAGAAACTCTCACCATATTTCGCACTACCCTGAACTACGATAACTGGAAATAAAAAGTTAAGTTAAGTGGAGTTCCAGTGTATGTCATAACTAGTTCAAAATTAGAACCAGTTGTAGTATGATGCAGAAGGTAAAATTTCAAACCTGTACACTTTACTTCAATTTGCTAAAAAATCTCAAAACGGTAACTTTCTTTTTATTAACATATTATTAGAAATATTTCAAATTACAAATATAACGGGGTGACATCGAGACCTCGAGATAGCAGAAGATCATCTCGTAACGTGATTCATCGTTTAATTCTGAGTATCAGAAAATACTATTTGAATTGGCAAAATAAACGCCATATGAGTTAAAAAAAACTGCTTTAAATGAATTGCTATATGAAATTGATAAGCACTAGATAAACCCACCTGGTATGACATTTTTGTATTAATAATATGCACACAGAATTAATGAAAGAATCGCTTAATTCATTTCGATGTACCTAAAGTCGAAAAGTGTATAGAGTATATCTATGAAATTAAATTTACAAACTCAACAGTTCCAAAAGTTGCATGGAGAAAATGAGCAAGTAGTTGCTTAGTCGCACGTGCCGTTAATTCAACCATTAATGGCTGCCGACTAGCGGCACCCATCAAACACATGGAACGTGCTGAGCAAGACCGTTGACAACATAAAACAAGTCATGCCGTTTGCTTATGAAAAAAATGGCGTGGACAAGGTCGCGTGCGTTCAAGCCACCATACATGTTGTAGTACCCAATGAACGTCAGTAGTCTGTACTCACAATGTAAATACTATACTATGTTTAATGTATCTGCTTTAAATTAACCATGTGCCAATCAATGTGCCAGTTTCTCGTTGCGTGAAATGGTCCATAAATCGTTGGCGGTTTCATATTTATCTTTACGTTATCAGTTTATTTTGTTAATTTCAATCTCAACAATCTATGCCTTTGCGTAGTGGATCAGTTTAATGCAGGTATACCAAGGCGAGCGACTGAAGTTATAATCCCAATGGACCGGTGTCTTCTATGAATTGGCACTAAGTTTTGCCGATACTATATACGAATATTGACCACGACAATACCAAACCCGCGTTTACAGGATGGGGTTTAACCGACGCCACTATGGTCGCTCGCCATAGTACTTTAGTACTTTAGCACGGGATCAACCTTTAGAACGAGGGCCAAGCATGAAAGAGATAGTGGTGTTGTTTGATTTAGTATTTGAAGATGTAGCTCCTCCAAATCTGAAAATACCTACACCGTTGGAAGAAGTATTTAATTTGGAAACGCACAAATAGACATTTTAAATTCCTGTTTCCACTCCTGCCACATTGAAAGGAATTTTGAATGCCCATTTGAAATACATTACATTTTCAAATGTTAATATCCAAACAGGAAGTGAGTAGCTTTTCTCTTAAACTATAGCAACAATAGAATGCTTATTTTAAAAAGCAAATATTTTAAATTGTTTCTATGCTACGCCCGCGGGCGGAAAATGGGAATAGGGCGGGAAATGGTAACTATGGAAATGAATTCTAGAAAGTGGAATGCGAAAACTGTTGAACACGTAGGATTGGGCATTTGTTTGTTTATTCGCCGTCGCGATTGTTAGACCACGTCGCGTCGCC